>CAJDSM010124795.1:0-10756 GCA_903981925.1 Ostrea lurida
TCTGATAAGAAACCCAAGCACGTACCAAGAAAGTTTAATGAATACACTTTATCTCCCATACAATGTGTTGTTGGTGAAGTAGAAGAGACACTCTTGTGAAATTTTCCCTTCCATATGACCGCGTAGATGTATACATCATGGCTACTTTTTCTGTTGTGACGTCAGATGCTGTGACGTGCTTATCTACCTACCTAGCTCCTTGTTGCACCCGAAGGCACATAAGTCAAGGGACTAGCTTCCTCCCACTCTCTCTCTCTGGCCTTCTTGTCCAGTTCATTCCAAGTCAAGGTGCAGGGCCCATCTGTGGAACGTCGACTTTGGTATATTTAGTACATCTGCCGTAATATCTGTCCACAAATAAAGACCTACAACAGGTAATGGACCTGCAACTTTACTTACCTATACATGTAATGTACGATTTGCTAAGTTTGTGTGATAACATAGATAATATTTGATTAACAACTTTTAGAGGAGGGTGTATCAAAGCAAAAGGCCGGAGAGAATGCACCGAGCAGAGACTGAGGGACTCCTCAGAAAAACACGTTCCGAGTAGGTGAAAACATAGAGGACTTCATTGACGTTTTCTGTTGAGGACTTGTAGATGAATTCATTGGTGCTACTGACATGTGCGTTAAAACGGACCACGAAAATCACCAACTGGGCCACAATTGTCAAGCGTCAGTCAAAGAAGGAGACAACCGTCGGTTTTTACAGACAATCAAGGAAGAAGAAATACCGAAATGGATAGAAATATAGAAAAAAGTATCGATCCAAAAATGACAGAAATTGAAAAGAATACACTGCGAAATACAAAAGCTATGGAATCATGTGTGATGAAATTATAGCAGACGATGGAAATTAAGGACACGTCACGATAATAATTGATTACATATGCCACTGAACAAAAAGCAGAACAGGTGATCGGTTAAAAAACTAAGTACAAAAAAAGGAAAAGAATATTGTTACATGTAAAATTGATGGAGGAGCATAATAGCACTATGTCTTCTGATTAACAAAATTTCAGTTAACCATCACAGAGAAATTTTCAAAATTAGTGTCTACTGGGAGTGATTTTGAAGATCGGGTGAATTTCATTGACAAACACAAAGGAGGAGAATGGCCTGTAGAAATGAAAGAGATTCCCTGATGGACCTGTAACTGATCCTACGAGAACATTAAATGCTACTGAAAACACCAACTCATTTCAATATACTTGATAATTTGTTAGTATTCTTAAAGCCAAGATGAGAATGAAAGTAATATAAATTCCTCAATTCAAGAATATGTTGAACAAGTCAACCAAAAGAAGCTGATAAGAAACAGAAATACAATTGGGCGTTCTGACATCTGTGTGACTAGAATACCGTGATGTTTATTTCCACTGACCTATAAGAACAGAACCATCGCCGTCTGTTCTCCTTCTGGATATTATCTCTTTACATTAGTTCAGTACAAACCAATGTTATTACCGAATAGGAATCTGTTTCAGTTACTGGGAAGGTGGTTTTCTGGTCACTTTATCAGAAACTACATCGACATTTACAATTAAACTCTTCGCCAACAGACGTCTGGTGAGACACGTGCTCGTTGACCGTGAACGTCATTCAGTGAGTATGAGTACCAACAAGACGTCATACCAAGATTGTTTACTGCAGCCCTTTCAGAGTCCAACAAAACAGTACCACCTGACTATCTTGTTGTGAATCGTACATCTAACTTATGGGTAATGTGGTGATTTTGTCACTCCTGTGCGTCGTCCCCGAGGTCTATCATACGACAGAATTGAATGTGGACTTTTTCCCATGCTTGACTGTGTGCGTTACTCCCGCTGTAAACTCCATTGTTAACTGACGTCACGATATCATCGGAGCCCCATTTGCTGAAGTGCCGACGGGGAGTTCTTTGAAAATTTTTAGCTGACTGAGATGAAGTTTTACTGTCCCAACCGCATGTCTGATCGTACGGCTCTACCCTGTGGGTGGAATGTTATACGCACTGTAAAACTGTTTTCAGATTTAAATGATGATCGGGTATATGTGCAAATTTTTTACGTCATTTTATCAGGCTGTGTACATATTTGCTGTGATGTACACATGAGATAAGAATGGAATGAGTGTCTAGAGTTAATTTGAATTTACATTTTTTTTTATTTTTATGTGTGATTCCCCTTGCTTTTCGGTTATGACTTAGATATTGAGAAACATCATTACTAGCAACCAGTCACTGGAAAATCTTACACTTGGAATACAAATAAGCGAAGTTAATATACTGTCAGCCTGTTTTAGCCCCCCCCCCCCCCAGTTGGTTCAAGACCAAGACCATGAGTAGGAGTCCAGGTAGCACCCCAGAACATGAGAATTATAGCATTTTTCAGACTAGAATACACTTGTATGGCCTTGCGATAGATCATGATCACGTCTTTGTTTTATAAGGCCATAAAAATGCTATGATTTTGTAGTCATGCATTTGTAAACTAATGCTTTTATAGTTTTCATTATTAATCTGCAAGCGTATGGGATTTGAAAGCCAGGCCAACTACTAACAGAAAACGTTAGTATACAGGGCTATAACCGAATCTTGTATTAAAGTCATATTTTCGCAAATTCGTACGTCGCTATAATGACCTTTTGCTATTCCAAAGCTAGCACTAAGTCACATGTTGAAGAATTTACTTCAGTACGCCTTATTGTTAGACTGTCATTTTCCTAGTATATTTGACTACGGGTAATGTCCGTTACTTTATTTCGACTAAGGGCTATATATTACAAGGATAACTGAAATTTCTCAAATTTCACTGCGTATGACTTACGAGATAATCACTCATTCGCTATTTTTGTCTTGTATATTTGTTTGTTTAATACTGTTTTATCAAATGTTACCAGAGTTGTCACTGTATACATACGTTCATGTCCATCTGAAAAGTTCTCTGGACTTTGTTATTTGTTAATGTCTTGCCGACTGTTTAAATAAAGCTTATTCTTATCTAATGCAATAAACATTATTTTTCTAGTGGCTTTTACGTGACAAAGTAATGCAAAATATCACCATATACTCTTTATATATGTACAGTTGATAATCATTCGTGTGCGAATGTTCTCATATCACCAAAATGTATCCCTTCAGCCGCTGACGAATGATTATTGAAACTGGATCAGAGTACAGAACTCCAAAATATGATAATTCAGGACATGGTGCCAAATGAATGTAAACTTCAATATAAAATTTGAAAATTAAATTACATAGCTTTAAAGTGATGGCCCATTAACAACAAGCTATTGGATGGAAGAATTAATCTTGATTTCCAGCTTTTAAAAAGAAAAAAATTATCTGCTCCTTAGCATTCGGAAAATATTATTAACCAATTTATTTTACCTTTTGAAAAAAAATGGCTTCTTTTTCGGCAGCCTGATCCTCCTTCGCTTTTGTTCGAAGGTCCGTCGTTGCCCTTACACTCGAGTATTGTATGTGTATTTTGACCTATGATTACGTTTGATACTTTTGTTATTCGCCATTTTATATTTCATTTAAACAATTCAAAATAGATATCTTTGTTATGGAGCAATTTCAAGGGTAAAATGTCCAAGTTTCTTATGAGACATAAGATGAATACAGATCAAACACCAAGCTAATTGGTTTCTAGAGTGGCTTGATTCTTCTTTCCCATTGGCAGTTAAGATGTAAATCTTCCAATTGAAACAGCTAATGCATCTATGAACATTTAATTTAATTAGATACTTTAGGCTGAACATCTGATAACACTTTTTTCAAACAATACACCCAAGATTTTATTAGCTAATTGATCAATTACTCCAAAAACTGTCTGGAACCGTCATATTCAAATGATAATTGAACTTCATTAGCAAACAGCGTTTCTGCATGAAAGATTGTTTATATCTTCAGCATACCTCGGTTCGAGCTATGCCTTGCTATTCCTTTCTATTCCTTACTAATTTATTTTTTTTTTTTTGGAAACCTTGTTGTGTTGCGGGACAAATTCATTAGCACAATTAGATTTCTTTTCATAAAATCATTTCGAATTGTATATCCGGGGAATTTATTAAGTAGGGAACTTTAATTTTTACAGCGTGCAAACATATTTTGCTTCATTTTCTGATGAACAACAAAGCAATTCGAGGAACTCAACATACTGAATAAAAGAGTGTATTGATGATAAATTCCTTAGAAATGTTCCTCTCCTCTCTCCTCTCTCTCTCTCCTCTCTCTATAACTATATATACTATATTATATATATTTATATATATATACATTGGTTTAAAATACTTAACCCCTCCCTTCTGCCTATGGAAAAATCTAATTTCCACTGTTAATAACATTTTATATATTGGGGGTGGGGTTTTACCATGCTTCTCGTGTAACAAAAATAATATAGTGGTCATTTTCTGCAATCGTCAATAGCAGGAGCATCAAATGTTATATCGGCATTAAAAATTCGTGTTTTAATTTTTATGCCTGAAAACTAAATCAAAATTTTCAATTTTTTTTTTTAAATTAAGGACTAAACATAAGCGAGTATTAGAGGGCGCCCCATCAAACCCCCCCCCCCTTCCCTTGCTTGTGAAAAACTAAATAAAATGTCATATTGCTTGTAAAAGATAATACGGTTGTATATTTCCACAGGAGACCAGGTATTATTAAGGAGGGGTTCACCCCCCAGTATTTTGCGTTCTCCTCTGCTCCCCTCCTCCTCTCTCTCTCGCTCTCTCTCTCTCTCTCCTCTCTCTCTCTTTTACTCTCTTCTCGGTACAGCATAACTACATATGTAACTAACTACATTGATAATTCCGTAATTGAAGCTTATTTAAACTCTTCTCTTCTCTCTCTCTCCTCTCTCTTCTCTCTCTCTCTCTCTCTCTCTCTCTCTCTCTCTCTCTCTCTCTCTCTCTCTCTCTCTCTCTCTCTCTCTCTCTCTCTCTCTCTCTCCTCTCTCTCTACTCTCTCTCTTCTCTCTCCTCTCTGGATGTTGGACTGTCTCGCTCTGTTCTTAATTACGCTGTACAAACTAATATTGAAAAGCTTTTTTACAGGGACGAATGCGGAGAGGGTTGCACCCAATACTTTGATTAGCATTTAATTTCATACTTAATAAGTTTCAATTATAAACCAATAATGAACATTTTACACAGTCATTTGGAATTTATTTGAAATCAAAGTTTGTTTCATGATTCCTGGTCAGGGGCACAGCAACCCGAAGATCTGACGAATATTACAAACAAGAATGTGTGATTTCTTTTTAATCAAGCTGAGGCTGTATGGAGGGGGACGCTCGAAAATTAGAATCGGCCTTTGAGAAAAGTAAAACAAAATAGTAACGATGCAACCCCCACCCCCTACATAACCCCTCTTCCACTTGTATATGTGATTTTTGTAGTTATAGTAATCCAGGGGTTGCTTCTGGGTAAAAAGACGTGATTACCACATAAAATCCCTAAAATCCGTGAATATAGAGTTTCGCTCCTTGGGCCTCCGCTTCATTGATCAACCCAAACTTCCAATCATACGAGGCCCTCCTCCTTTCAACACAACCCTTTTTTTTCGACAAATCCCGAATCCGCCACAGCCTTAACGTTCTAATGGGAAAATAAAATTCAATGTCACTAATAAAGAGTATAATTTTCAGTTTACTAATTAGTACCACGAATAAAGGGGGAAAATCGTCCAGTCGTAATCAAGTCGAATTTTATTCCCCCAACAACAATATCAACTCAGCTGAATTGTTTCAAAGCATCTTAGAATAAACGCCAGTGCCTAATATATGAGTGTTTGGTATGGTTGGATGTAGAGAAAGTAATTTCATATTCTGCAGAACTAAAATTAAATTTCTTTTAAAAATCATGATCCTATCAGAAATGCAGTAATAATAACTTACCATCTTTGTCCATCTCCTTATCGCTACAAATGACCAGAAGGCGTCTGATGTTCCGCACGGCGCCCTGTCGGAAGGCATGATGTTGAACCCTTTGATGTTACCTGCGCTTTTTTTTTCGACTGAAAGGTCACTGAAATGACGCTGCCATTCAGCGACTGAAATGTAAGGAAAGGTCACTGAATGGTACCT
The DNA here is from genome assembly GCA_903981925.1 of Ostrea lurida. Classification (NCBI taxonomy): domain Eukaryota; kingdom Metazoa; phylum Mollusca; class Bivalvia; order Ostreida; family Ostreidae; genus Ostrea; species Ostrea lurida. Next base: position 6,077 of record CAJDSM010124795.1, read on the forward strand.
TCAGTTTTTAACTGAGAAGGTCTGGCTTCTTCCTGTTTTCATAAAGAGTTAAATTGCTGGGTTTTGAGCTTGAGTTTTGAAAACGTGCTCAAAAAAAAAAAATTGATAACCTCCAGGCCTGGTTCGGGGAACCTTCCGAGCGCAGACAAAAAATCGATGTATGCAATTATAAAGAGTACAAAGATAGGGGTGGTATTATCTGTGAATTCCCATTTCTTAAAGACATTAAAATTTCTAGGTATAGCCTTTTGTGGGCAAGCAACTCTGCATGTACAAATATGGTATGTACCAGGACGCTGATGGTTGGGACTTCCGAGCCCGACGCAAATTAGACGTATACAATAAATCCATGAGTGTATAAAGATGGGCTGCGGCATTATCGTGAATCCCGTTTAGAGAGATGAAATTCTTTAAGGATAGGCCCTCTTGGGGCAAGGGCTCCTCTCGATTATACAAATATGGCTATCGGTTACTAGATCGGTTCTGGACTCCCGAACCAGGACGACTTAGTCGACTTTACTACAACAATCTATTGTATATAGATGAGGCTGGGGGCATATCGTGAATCCCAATTTTGAAGATGAAATGACAGGTAGGCCCTTTAGGACAAGGCAACCCTGGATGTACAAATTGATGTTATGTACCAGGCCGTTTTTGGTACTTCCCGACCCGACAAAAAAATCAATATATTTACAGATTACATACGGCTAGTGTACAACCATGGAGCTAGGAACATATCTTAAAATCTCATTTACAGAAATGAAATTTCTAGGTAGACCCTCTAGGCAAGGGGTCTCTGATAGTGCAAATGTCGGTTATGTTTACCCAACTAGTGTTAGCTGCTTTCGAGCCCGACGAAAAATTGGATGTATACAATAACTATAGGTGTAAAGATGGGGCTGGCGAGAATATCGTGAATCCCATTTAGAGAGATGGAAATTGTTATAGGGCTTAGCCATTTTGGGCAAGGGTCCTCTGATGTACAAATATGCGTATGTTACAAGACCTGCTAGGGACTTCCGACGCCAGAGCCTATCATTTTTTAGTACAGAATAATATATAATGTATAGAAGTGGGGCTGGGGCATATCGTGCTATCCAAGTTAGAGATTAGACCATTCTAGGGGGCAGACCCTTTGCTGCGCAAGGGCTCTGCTGATGTACAAATATGCTTATGTTACCAGACATGGTTCTTAGGCTTCTGAGCCAGACGAAAAAATTTCACGTATACAATAATATAGTGTATAAAGATTGGCTAGGGCATATCATGAATCCATTTTAGAGAGATGGAAATTACAGTGTAGGCCCTTTGTACAAGCAAAACCCTGTGTACAATATGTTATGTTATCAGACCTGGTTCGGGACCTCCGGAGCCTGACGAAAATTCGCAGGAGGTGCGTTAGCTCTCGCATGGCACTGATCCTACCTTCGCTTTTGTCGGAACTCCGTGTTGCCCTACACTCCGATTTTTGTATATGTTTTTTTGGATTCATGATTACGTTTTGACACAATGTTAAACTTCGCCCTTTTGTATAAACTAACCCATAGTGCAAAAAGCAGGGAATGTGGCATATCGTGAAATCCCATTTTAGAGAGATGAAATTACAGGGTAGGCCTTTGTAGGACAAGGCAACCCCCCCCTGATGTACAAATACGGTTATTTACCATGACCTTTCGGGACTTCTGAGCCCGACGAAAAATCGATTATATTACCAGATTTTATAGTGTACAAACAGGAGCTGGGGCATATCTAGACGAGATGAAATGACTGTTTGCGATACAAATTATCTCTAAGTCATATTTGACTGATTTATTTCATTAACCCTTTGTAGAATGTAATTTCCCATCAGATTTGACCCTGGGTTAATCCCGGTTCACTTTATTTCGGCACTAAGGGCCACGGCGAGTGTGACCGTCAGCAGAGGCTAGCTTACTCATTCCATGGCACCTCGATCCCTACCTTCGCTGTTTGGAGGTCTGTGTTATCCTATACTGACTTTGCTATACATGGGTTATTTTTTCCAGACATGATCACGTTGTAACACGATGTCTCAAGTGCCAATTTGTATTTCACTTGTAATCCAACAACGGCTGAATGATCGATGATTATCTTTTGTTTTGTCCCGTTGAGGAATATTGTTTAAATCCTAGTTACAAAATAAAGATAGTATCAAACAGGAACATCTTGCATTTTCATACTAATTGTTAATTTCCAATATCGAAATGGAAATACAAGAAATTTTTATAATTAAAATATGTTCTCATAAATTATGATTCCCCTACCACTAAATGTCCATCTGCAATATCTCAAATGATCAGTTATTAAAAAAATAACTAATGTCAAAGTCCATTGTAATTTTAATTTACCAATATCAAAGAGGAGTTACTAATTTTAAAAAGTATTTGATACGTAAAACCTGTCCGACATTTTTATTAAGACTTTCAAAAAATGCTATAAACAGATTCCAGATAGCTTACACAAAATATTCAAGGCCAACTCGTATGTGTTATCTCATAACCTTGCCTTTTTAAAAGCGTTTATTACATTACGAAGTAGTATTTAAGCGTAATGGCAGAGAGTGCATCTGAGCCAAAATCTGGCGGGAAACCTCCCAACAACACCTCCCGGCGTGTTGACAAACATAGTGGACTTATTGATATATTTTTTGTGAGGGACTATGATGAATTCTATTGTACTGCCATGTGCTTAAACGGACCCCATAAAAGACCACAACTGGTCACTTAATCAAGGCGGCCAGTGAAAGGAGGAGAGACCAACGCTTCCGGTGTCTACAGTCTATCAAGAAAGAGAAAGTACGAAATGACAAAACATTAGAAAAGGCATCGATAAAAATGAAAAAGAAAATTGAAACCAAGCGACGCGAAATTAGAAAGCTACGGAACCAGTTCTTTGATGACAAATTATAGCGAGACTTACGGAAATCAATGTCACCAAGTTCGAACAAAAAATCTGAGGGACAATCTTATTAAGAGAAACTGAAACAGGTAAATCGCTCAAAAAACTCAACAGTAAGAGCCAGAAAAAGAATATTGTTGCGATGCAAACATTGATAGAGGAAAAACAATAGCCACTATTGTCCTGATACAAATTCCATTAATCATCACAGAGAAATGTGCAAAACTGGTATCTCTGTGTTGATGATGGAATCTCTGAATTTTCTTTGAGATACAACCACATATAGAGCCTCTTTAGATGACGAAGTGGAATTCCCTGCATGGGAAAAAAATAGTTTGATCTAGAGGACTTTAATGCGGACTGAAACAAAACTCATTTCTGTACAACAGTGATAAGCTGTTAGTATTTGAAGCATTTAATGACGATGAAAGTTATATTCAATTCTTTCAATCGGAATACATTGAACGCATCAACAAACAAGGTGATAAGAAAAATAAACACAACAGTTTTTGGCGAATAACCTCTGTGTGACAAGATACCGTGAGTTCTATTTCACTTTCACTTATTAATGACAGAAACCATCGGGCCGTCTTCTCCGTCTGGATCTTGTCTCCTACAGGCTAGTCAGTACACGTCCACTTAAAACCCTAGGAATTGTCAATCCAGTGGACGGTGTGTATTCTGGTCAGTTTGAGAGGACACTGAATCACGAACTTATGACCAGTGACATTTATACTCTCACAGCAGACGTCTTGGGATGGAGACATCATCTCGTTTACCGGTGGCGTCATTTTCAGACGAGTACCAGAGGACGGTTCAAACCAGACTGTTACAGAGTTACCTGTCAGAGTCCAACGAACGGTAACAACTCTGAGTATACTGGTTGTGAATGGTGACATCTGATGATACGGTAGCCTGGTGATTCTGTCATTGTCTGGTCTGTCTGAGGTATGTCCTATGCCAGCGGACAGAACCTGAAGTAAGGGACTTTACGTCCATCCTTGACGTGCATGCGACTCCCGCAGTGTCATCCTCGTACTGATTACTACAATCATCGGATCCATCTGCTTGATCCTGACGGGAGTTTCTTGAAATTTTCTCACGACTGAGAATGAATGTACATTCCAGGCGCAGATTGCTGTCTGCTGTGTGGGTCTACCCTGTGGGTGGGGAATGTTAAGGGTTATATAAATTGTTTCAAATTGAAATATTTATCGGCATAGTGCAAGGTTTCTACGCCATTTTTTTTAGTAGAGAGTGTACATATTTGCTGTGATCTACACATGAACTAAGCCAATAAATGATGTCCTGAGTTAATTGATTTTAGAAATATATTTAATTCCTATGGATGATATTACACCGGCCTGTGTTTGCAGTGAGTATATACATGTTTATTGAGAAACGTTTTTCTTAGCAACAGCCACTGAAATTGTGTGACATTGCATACACATGTAATGTTTATGTACTCTTTCAACTAAATGTATTGAATCATCACTTCAACTATATTTACATTAGCCCTGTATGTGACCGCTTATTCGCATCTTTATCATTGATTTTGACTATGGATTACTTGTTTTCCTGACCAAGATAAAGGTTTTACGGCGGTTTTGACGGTCGACATGAGATACCGTATATACTCGCATATAGCTCGGTATTTTGAGAGTAAAAGATCCTGAAGTCTACACATGTATGTCCAACTTACATGTACATGCGCGTATTAATGTCAAAATATATTTCTTGCCACACAAGTAGCGACATTTAACG
>CAJDSM010124797.1:0-11128 GCA_903981925.1 Ostrea lurida
ACCTTTCATCAGAAATTGATATAATTGATCATAGATGGTCTTTTGAGACAAGGATTCATGGTCCATGGTCTCTCAAGGTCATTCATCAGAAATTAATCATGATTGATTACAAATAGTCCTTGGGACAACTTTCTTATAAAGGTCACTCAAAGTCCTTTTGGAAAGGTCAAGGTCACTCAGAAAGATATACTTTATCTAAGGAAATAGTTCCTATATCAAACAGTCTTTGAACTGGTATTGATTATATATTGCACAAAAGCAGGTAAATGCCTCTCAGTCAAAGGTCACTCAAGGTCATTTTGTAAAGGTCAAGGTCACCCAGAACATATATACATTATTGAAATATAACTTTTAGACAATGGTAACTCAAAGTCATTTTGTAAAGGTCAAGGTCACTCAACATATATCTTATATATATGAAAAACTTCATTTCAGCAGTATTTCAACAGTTTTTGATCATTGTGTCATTTGTCATATGAAGTAGTTGATTGGTTAGATACAGTTTGGGGAGCATCCATCAGTTTTACCAATATTCTTGCTTTATCCTGCAGTTAGAAATCTTGCAACAAATAAGTAAATGTTTATTATGGATTTTTTTCCTGCAATAGACGAGTCAGAAGGTATTGTGTATAAATCAGAAATCCCTCACTATCGAATTGTCACTGTAACTCATGAGAAGAAAAAAACACGGCAAACACTACACTTTGAAATTCACTGCAGAAGTTTATTTTTTAGTGAACAACTTTCAAGCTATAAAATTATGAAGAAATTATTTTTTTTTATGATTATTTTTGTATTTTCATACATATACATCACAATCCTTCACACCTGCATTCATACTGCGCACCTTATGCAACCAGCAATTATTTTAGTTTTCAATAATAACAATGATAAGTTACAAAAGACATCTTATTTCTAAATTTCTGGGATCCACCCTTCCATGCTCATAAATAGCTGACAGACAAATTACCAGAATGACTATAACTTTCACGTTTTGTTCAGGTGAGCTAAAGTGATAAGATGACCACATGATGTTGTGCACTTTTCATTCGTTGTAACACGAACAGACACTGCTGTGGAAGATACAATTAGCTCACCTCCATTGTAACACAGACACTGCTGTGGAAGTCCCACTCAGCTCACCTCCCGTGTGTTTTATGTCTGTCGAGTCAATATATCTTTGCGTTGAGACAATAAGCCGCAAGTACATGGCATTTTAAAATAACTTTCTTTTACTCGATCTCTACTCACTTGACATCTGGTGTCCAGAAAACAATACTAATTTTATATAAATCTGATTAAGTTGATGGTCAATGAAATTGCTCTTGTCTTTTGTGATTGATATGATATATATATACACTAATACATTTCTTGCCTTTGCTTTACGCTGTAGATGTAACATTGCATTTTATACATACCTTTACTTTACCGTCTGCTTTAGAATAACAAAGTTTTTTGATTCCTGATTTTGCGTGTTGTAGCCAGTGGTGACATAGGACTAGATGCTGATCTGGCCCAGGCTCTCCGGGTTTTCTTCAAGGACATGAAAGGTGTTCAAGGTCAAATCTCGGAGCTCAAGGACTTCGGTAAGACATTGTTCAGCTATCAATTCAAATGTACAGAAGTTTCCATTGATAAAGAGAAAGATATTGTAAGGTTGCACGACAATGAGTTACTGCTGTGTTGACATATCCATGTGCATGAGAGTACTACCCACTCATGGATAGGTCACCACACTGAAGCAATTTATTAATTGAAGATATTGACATCCCATAATTAAGCACTAGGTGTAAAAGAGTAACAATTTGAGATAGTTAATTTTGATGTCCCTTATTATATATGTATGTTTACTTTGTGCATTCTAAATTACATGTGGAAAGAGAAAAATATATTTTTAAAAAATTAAAGGTTGTAATTTTTAGAATTAACATAAAAAAAAAAACCCTTGATGTTCACAGTTATTTCATGCTTTTTAAACTCTGTTTCATCTACAGTTAAAATGTCCCGGAATGGCTCATCAGACAATGGTAACTTAAAGCAATCCCTGGGCAAACATGAAGTCAAACTACAGGACGTAGAAACCAAAATTTCGGGCTGTGTTGCCTCTCTGAAAGACAGTGTAACAAACACCCTCCGGAAAGCAAAGAGATGACAAGTCACATGGTGAAGCATTAACCAATCAAAACACAAGGAAGTGACGAATCAAAATATATATCATGTGAAACATGATAATCTTGAAATAGTCATGAAATGGCATTATGATTCAGTTGCAGCATCAGGGCTGCGAGGATGAGGATTGAATCAAAAGACAATTTTGTAATGACACCGAGTGTTTTAAAAGGTAACTGTGTTGACAAATGATATGGAGTCGTATCTCCAGATCTGCAGATAATTTTATGCAAGTTGTCAATATTTGAATGTTGTGCACAAAATTAAACAGAAATGTGGTATGATATAGTGTCTTTGATTTCTTATGAATAGCTTACATTAACTTTTTAATGCTCTCAGAATCTAAGATTTGGGGGCATACAGTTTTTGTCCTGTCCAGACTCTATCTCAGGTAAAAACTTTTACATTAACCTTGGTCATATCTATTATCTTTTTGTAGCAAGATTTTACGCTGACCTTTGACATACATGTACTTTTAGAAAATTCTGTTATTAAACCAATCTTTCAAATTGTAAAAGACACTGCTTTCATAATTTGCATGTGCATTTCTTACAAGAAGAACAGTCCATTGGAACCAGATTTGTTGACCTTGTAACCTTAACCAGTGACTTAGTTTTTGGAAATTTTCAAAAAAAACCTTTAACCTTGGTCATATCTTTTACACCATAAGAATTACAGCTTTTATATTTGGTATGTTTAGCATGTGCATTTTTTGAGAAGAAATTTTCACTGGTACCAAATTTGGTGACTTTAACCAAACTTTTTGGAAATTTGAAAGAAAAAAAAAATCAAAAAATCCACAACCAACCAACCCCAAAAAAAAACCAAAAAACTTTAACCTTGTTTGTATCGTTTACACCACAAGAGGTATACAGCTTTTGAATTTGGTTTGTGTATTCTTTACATTGGTATCAAAATCTCTGAGACCTTTATATTGAACTTTGACCTACTTTTAGAAAATGCTAATATTAGCCATATCTAAATGTAAAGGCAAAGATTACGAACAGTGATCAATTTCGTAAGTCCCAAATAGAATACAAAAAACAAGAGTTGGGCAAACACGGACCCCTGGACACAACAGAGGTGGGATCAAGTGCCTAGGAGGAGTAAGCATCCCCTGTTGACCGGTCACACCCGCCATGAGCCCATAGTCTTGATCAGGTAAACTGAACTCAGTTGTGTGAAAAAAGGCTTCACATGGCTATATGACACATTCGACAGCATTTGACTCAATGGTAGAGTCATACTGGTGAACTAAATTGTTATAACGGCCACAGAATTTACGAAATGTGTCTTAAATCATATAAGATACTGCTGTCATTAAGCATGTGCATTTCTTGTGATAATACCATTCTATTTGTACCAGATTTGACCTTGACCTAGTTTTTAGAAATTTAAAAAAAATAACTTTAACCTTGCTCATATCTTTTACAACATAAGAGCACAGGGGCTCATCATGAACATTTTGTCGTATTAAAATTTGACACCGTCTATTCTATATTATGTAATTATATAATAGAGAGGGTCAATTTGTGACGATCGAGCCCCTGAGATAAGAGGTACAGCTGTATAATATTATAGACAAGAAGACAAAGAATGACAGACGGGTAAAACTACACGCGTGGTGAGGGCATAAAAAAGGAAATTACATGTAGGTTCTAGTAACAGTATTAGTCAAGTATCGGGGATTATAAATTCATACATGTACAATGTATAAGGTAGAATGTCTTGGGGGTGGGGCTACTGTCAGTGTGCCCTAGAGGTGAATGCTTGAATATGATACACACCAGCTAAATTTTTCCAGTACTTTCAAAGGCTAATGACTACACTAGGGCTTCTCTTTTTTTTTTTTTTTTTTTTTTTTTGTTTTTTAGTGTTTTTTTTTTTACCTACCCCCAAATAATCAAAATCTTCAAAGTTGTTTTATTAGGTTTTTTCCATGGCATACTGTTCTAGTCCAGGTTATTTTTACTTAAAAAGAAGCCTTAAAAAATCAGAAGGCATGCCAGAGATGCTATTTACGGCCGAGTTGCAGGGTAACATTTTGAAGTTTTTTTATTCTGTCCTGGGAGGTAAAGCCATGAGGCCCTTGGGCATATTATAGTTATAAACAACTATAGTTCAAAGATTGTCATAACAGCAGAATTATCAACGAGTAAGAAAAATTGATCAAAATTGCAACACCTAAAATCATCTGTAACAGGGTGGGCCCCCCATTTTTAGGGGGGGGCCTGCAGGCCTTTCTTATGATACGGTTTTAGAGTAGACCTAGCAAAATTAAACAAACTTGTTTATATACATGGTTCTTAACAATACATATGTTTTCATCTTTAATAAGTACAGTTCAATGAATAGTAACAAATTTAAAGTTTTCGTACAGGCGTGAGCCATAAGCCACAGGCTATATATCTTGTACCAGCTTAGGATAGATTGTAGTAAATTAAAAAAATATATTTGTTATCTTTATAATGTCTAACAGATATGTTTAGAGTAAAGAGTTTCAATGAAATGAAAATAAAATCGTCGTCCGTACTAGGTGAAGCCACATGAGCGTTTGTAGGCCTTGGACAATTTTTCCGAAAAATTCAATAGGCGTTCTCGCATCACTTGATGAGATAACAAATATCCAAAGGTTGTTCAATGAATCAGATGTAAACTTTTGGAGTTATTTGTCGGAAACTCATTTCTTAAAAAAAAAAATATTCAGTTTATTGGTCACTTGGGACCTGTTGACCTTTGACGGATTATTCTTGTGCATTATATCAAACAAGGATCCTTTCCAAGTATTTCATTTGAGCAGAGCCTGTTAAAGTTTAGCAGTTATCGCGTTCCGGAACCTGATGTATTCAGATTTTATTATCGAAGTTTTGTGGTCACCATGGTATGGCGGTGACCTTGATCCTATTGGCTACCCGGTTTTTTTCCGAAAAATCATATAGGCGTGTCTCTCATCTCACTCTGAAGTTAACATATTCCCTAAAGTTTAAAATTTGAACGTCAGAGTTTAACCTTCTTGACCATAGTTCCGCCCGGAAATCCCATATTTTCGAGATTTGGGTTGGTATAAGTTTGATCTTGGTCACTGTGACGCCTCTGACCCTGTGGACCGAGACTTTCTTAGTACCCCCGAAATCAATTATCAGTGGTTCTCTCTCAACTGATTTGCAACATATTTTTTTATAGTTTACAATTTCAATCAGATGTAAAACTTTTCGAAGGTTAACGCGTTCCGGAAAACTTTATATCTTTCAGATTTTTTGCTGCAGTTTGGTTCGGCGCACTAGTTTCTATGACTTGACTCCTTGGCGGATTTTATTACAGATGCTTGTTCTGAAAATTCAATAGGGTTCTTTCTCACATGATTATGCAACAAATATCCCAAAGTTTTCAAAGTCCAATCAGAGGTTTCGGTAACTTTTGAAGTTACAACCGTCTCGGAATCTCAAATTTATTTTCAGATTATTGGGTGAAAGGTTTTTTTTGTTACACCTGTTTACTTGACCATGGGACGGATTCTTGTGCTGAAATCAATAGAGTTCTCTCTCACCATGGATTATGGCAACAACATCTGTTTAAGTTGGGCAATTTCAATGCAGATTTAAACTTTTCTGAAGTTAACGTCCGAAAAACCTTCCATATTTCAATTTTTGGTGAAGTTTTTCGGTCACTTGACCTTGAACGCTCTGGATCGGAATTTGTCCGAAAATCAATAGGGTTCTCTCTCGCTGTGATATGTAAACAATAGTCCAAAGTTTCAATTCCGAATCAGATGTAAAAATCTTGGTTTTCGACGTGTATCGGCCTCGGAACACCTAATTAGTTGACGCCCGCACCACCCAACCCCGCCCGTCATCTCACCAAACCAATAGCCGAGCTGCAAACTCGAGTCTCGGCCTAAAAATCTTCGTGCTAAAAATCTGAACCAAACATCAAAGTATCTGCCAACACAAAAGTTTTACTGTTGGAATATTCATTAGGGTAGGACAGTTTAAAGATTTTCAAGGTTCTATAAAAATCTCATTTTTATCGCAGTACGGCAATTGTGCAACCCTGAATTCCTTTCGAGAGGGGGTCAAAATCTGGTGACCAGGAAAATGCTTAAAAAAAGTCGTACGAGACAAAATGGAAGAAAGTATACACGCTTCGATCTTTGAGTGTTTAATCTTGCCACGTCAAAAGTTGGTTTTATCATTCAAAATAACATTTTACCTGCACCTGCAGGATGTGCCTTCAAATCGCTGGAACAAATAGCAGTAGATAGACATTACTAATGTCTTAATTGACCAATCATTCTCTTTAGACGATTCTTTTCGGTGTTACCCACGAGTCAAGACCTTTAAAACATCCGCGCAGAGTAATAACCTGACTCGCGGGAACTACACTAATCACAGAATTATTAAAAACGTCTCGGACACTCATCACATACCAACAATTTATATATATATACGTGTATTATATGCCGACGTCCCGATACCTATTATACGAGCGCTACCTATTAGATGAGTTTCTCATAACTTCAACTAACGTGTATATCTACGCTTCATTAGCAAAACATTGAAACTACATCTCTCAATGGCAGCAATTTTTTAGTTGTTCTACGGTCATACCGTAACCTGTTGATGAGATATCGTTCTCTACAACAAACAATGTAGCTCGACCCTTTAAAGAGTGTAATAAGACACAAAAGAGCTCCTCACGTCAACATTTCACATCATGCCCCCATCACTCTCGGTGCGCGCGAGCGAGTGCTCTTGAGAATGCTGACCCATTTATGCAAAGACGTATTTCGTACGTTCCATTGGGCATGCAACAGAAAAATCATAAGATATCGGGTTTAATACAATAGAAACTACATAACACTCGCAGATTAACTCATTGACTTCTTACTAGGAACGTTCTTTTTTCCCTAACAAATAAGTTTATTATTTCATCTAAGAGTAGGACTCTTCTTCTCGCCTCGTGTTTTAAACGATACAATAATTTTTATCCTTCCTTCCATTTTAGTGTTTTTAATTGGTTAAGAGGTCAACAAGGGATATAAATTTCCTCCTTCCAAAAAGAATTCAACATACAGCCAGCATTTCCTGTAATATATGCGCATTAACACGTATGTCCTTATCTAATTTACAATTTCACGAAAACTGATTGAACGGTATTAAGGAGAATGCGCAGACAAACTGTTTCAGTGACTAGTATATTTAATTGTTGGCCCAAATTCTAAGTTCAAAAGCGGGCAACACGTAGCCATAAGTTCATATAGGAAAAACTCCTTTGTTAAATCAGCGAATCCTCCGTGTTGGATACTGTCTTGATCTCTACGATGTTATGTTCTTACATTAACGTACAAACACCGTTATCACGTCTTCACTCGCACACGATAATTAAGGCTTATTGAGTCAGGTTTCCAGAGGTTAGTGCCGGCCTGTACCAAACTTTATCCGATTCCGAGTAGCTATATTTATTTGTCGGGTCAAACTCCACTTTCCTGAAGTTTCAAACAAAGGGGCCGCATTGAATCGCCAGGTGATAAAGATAAATGAACGCCATTTGCAACATGCGCAAAATTATCGCGTTGCCGGTTATCTTATTCCGCCCATACTGCTCTTATTATCCGCGTATGCGCCCTGAAATGGTTTCTTCATTAACTTAAAACAAGTTCACCGCGCATACTCGTGAAGCTCTCGGTTTCAGAGGAGTTGCGCTGACAAACTGTTCCGTAGTATATTTAATTGATGGCCAAATTCTAAGTTCAAAAGGGCATAATTCCCAGAAAAAAGAATTTGATATATCAGAACTCGTTTCCCCCGACTATGCCGCTATATCACCTAAATGTCTGCCATATCTACACTGTATACATAGTTGTCTGTCCTAGTTCGCAAATTCTCACACGCTCTCTCCGATAATACATCCTGACCTAGAATGCGGTGTTCAGTGAGGTATATGATACTGCGCTGACATGAAAACATTAGACCGCTCAGCTATTACAACAACGCGATCATTCAACTAAGCCTTATGTGACCGATGAGCGGCATGCCTAACTGACATCGCCGCGGTCATAACCACATATCTGATCTACTTACCTTCGACGCCTCCACGGCAGACTATCTCGTTTGTGGCGAACTGTTAGTGAACTCTAAATCACAAAAACTCGCGAGAAATCAACGACGCGCCAAAGAGCTCAACCGCGGTATTAATGACGCCGCTAAGGCTGCTCTCTAAGTGAACCATTGCATGCGATCCATTACTGCATTCTCATAACCGGTATCGCCGATCTGTCCCGTATGCTTAATCGAATATTAGCGAACAGTTGATTATATTCTGTACTACTTGTCCACGAGACCGAGCTCATAACTTAACGTACACCTCAACATTTCGGACTAACCGGTTCCACGAGCTACTCGCCTACTGACTCCAACGCCACTAACTCACTCGCCCACTGATCATCCGGCCAGATCTTCTAACACTCTTCTATCTATACACTTCACATGATCAGCAAGAACTCTATTGTACAAGAACCATCGCCTCTACTGGTGAACTAATCATACAACAAAAAGAACAACCCTAATGGCCGTCGCTCTCCTCATCAGCACACCCTCTCTACCAGATTACTTACTTGCAATTAGTCTATCTCAGATTGATTTACAGGTAGCTTACATCAGGAACCTAATCCACGATTCCATAATTCTTATCCCCTACCATATCTTTGTTACACCACTTCTCGACGACTTACTTATTTCGCACAGCGAAATACACACTCTCGTGACTACTATAACGTGGCCATACCTATACCAGCACATTCTTGACCCATAATCTAGCCTTCGAGTATGTTTCGGATATAGGCTCTTTACGTGTAACTGTCTCGTACGCGTACGTGCACATGCGGATAGAAGTCTGTGAAGGCTATAGCACTGATAAACTTGAATAAGCTGCAGCTAACTTTCATACTCTTGCTGCCGCAATCGGTCATACTTCACCTCTGTCTATCTATTACCCAAGTTATCCCACTCATTACCCTACCTCTATCAGCTCTCGCTCTCAGTCGTGACCTCGAAGCTATAAATGGGCACAGTGAGTTCGCATCGCACTTACTCTCACCAGAACATGCCCTAACTGTAGGTACCTGGATCGGACTTTTTCTTAACCGCGAGAGGGGCCAACTATCAGCTAGACAATCACAAATAATAGTTCTGTTGGTTGCAGGGGTCCTATTAGCGATTCTCGGTTTAAAGTCATCATTCGCAAATTTTACGGTCGCATATATGACCTTCCTTTGCGATTAAAACTCCTATCCACTACATCATAGTCCTTTGCTAGACTGTCAGTTTCCTACTTAGCATGTTTGACCTCTACCGAGTAATCCCCGTTTACTTTATTTTCGACTTAAGGCTCACGGGCCGGTGTGACCTGTGTCGCAGAGGGTGCTTCTACTTCTACATGGCACCTGATCCTGCCTTCGCTCTTTGCGGAGGTCCGCGTTGCCCTTACTTTCGATTTTGTATATGTGTGTTGGATTATGATTACGTTTTACACGATGTTATACTTCTCGTCTTATTGATATTCACTTCACATCAAGTCAGAGGGTAATAGACAGTAGAACACATCTATTTTCAATGTGAATGTTGCCTCATAGCACCCTCTGACCCCTGTAACAACCTTAAGGTTCCCCTCACCAACCGCACATAGCCCGCAAATCTCCTTCGGCCGGGCTGTAACGTATCGTTTTTCATTGTTGATAACGCCGAATTATGCCCTTCGTAGAAGTCAAGACCTTGCAAGTTATGGCATCAACCATAATATTAGTAACTATTGGCTGAAATGAAGGGTTTCAGATTTTGCCACCAAACGCACAAATTTATCTGCCTTTCCATGCTGAGGGAAACCATCACCACTTGTCGTTTAAAAACATCTGGTGCACTTTTCATGGCAAGAGTTGGTACGAGTTGTAACTTATTATTAGTCAAACATTCCTTCTTGCCAGGTAGGATGCCACCTGCAGTCAATTCAACAACTTGTCTGCTGCATCGATTTCACTCATTGCTTGTCTAAAAAACATCGTTTGTTCATAGTGCTTGGACATTTACCTACTGTACATTTCTGTGTGTGAGGTGTTTCTCTTGACGATTGCTTTTTGGAATTTTTCAGCAGATTTCTCTTCCGATTTTCAATCGCCCCATATAAGATGTTTGCTCACTTGGCATAACTCACGAATAATGACCCTCTTCTTACAATAAAAGTAACTCACGCATCATCACGCCTTCCGTCTTGATGTTTGTGTGGGTGTGTACCTGTCGCCAAGCTCTATCATGAACTTCTTTCAAATTTTCTGGTTTTACTCTGCATTGTCACATTTCAATATCCTACTTTGGGATACTGTACACCGTGTGAACATTACCAATCAAATTATCCGTTATTCTGTCTCATGTAACTACAAATCAAGCTCTCCGCAACCTTGAAGACATACGTGGCTTTCCCAGGTAGGTGCTAGTGTGTTGATAGCCGCAAGCGCATTATCTGACGTAAACCAGAACATAGTCTTCCTAGGCTGTCTTCTACTTACGCAAGAGGTGCGTGTTGGGATGGGCTAAGCAGGTCAATAATACGAATTTGTTTGTCCCAAGAATCTGATGATGTATCAGCACTCATGTCGCCATTTCTTTCTAATTGCGCAGAGTTAAAAGTGGCACAAAGCAGATTCTTACAGGAGCCTTCATTCGATAGTGTTTCAAAATATATCTTGTTGTTTTCTCCCAATGAAACTGCCAAACAGTACTTCTCTCTCTCTCTCTCCTCTCTCTCTCCTCTCTCATCTTCTCTCCTCTCTCTTCTCTTCGTCTCTCTCGTCTCTCCTCTCTCTCTCTGCTCTCTCTCTGCTCGTCTCATCATTCATCTCTCTCTCTCTCTCTCTCTCTCTCTCTCTCTCATATATCCTTCTCTCTCTCTCTCTCAGAATCTGTGTGCT
>CAJDSM010124799.1:81-22574 GCA_903981925.1 Ostrea lurida
GGGTGTGACTGGTCAGCAGAGGATGCTTGCTCCCCATGGAACCTTATCCTGCCTTCGCTTTTGTCGGAGGTCCGTCGTTGCCTACACTCGATTTTGTATATGCTTTTGAGACTATAATTACGTTTAAACACATTGTTTACGTACCATTTTACTACATACGAGTTCTTCCTTTGAGTCAGGCATGAGTTGTTCCTTGTTTCCTTAAGAAAGGCCGGCTGAGTGTATCTGCTAGAAACATGATTTTCCAGGTTATAGATGACTTCAATTTAAAATGTTTCAACATAAGCAGAAGTGACTGCTAAGTCGAGCAGGTGCTTGATAAAATTATTCCAAAAAAATTTGCCTAAATGTTTTTGATTCACTCTCCACCAATACATGTGACCAAATATGTACTGAATGACATGGCACATCCAAATGATTATGACTAAGGGCCTTCTTTTTCGATCTCAGCATAAATAGTTTTCTGACTTTGGTCAAAGAGTATCCATATGCAATTGGCTGTCCTTGAGGCGGCATCAAAGGCCCTTCAACTGGCATTACGATCAAGGTTATGTTTTTTGCAGGTCATAATACGCAGTGACATGTGTGTTACTTTGACGAGACACACTCAAAGTCTGAAAGCTTTCTTTTTGTGTGTCCCAGTGAAACAACATTCTTTTCCAGTATCGTTCTGGTGCTGAATTCACCTATAGATAAGTTGTAAAAATTTACCACAGTATTGTATGAAACCCAAAAAAGATTGTAGTTCTTGATAACATTTCTGCGGAGCAATTCATATCCTTAACAGCACGATATTTTCCTGGTCGGCCGAACCCTTCAGGAGTTAGCACATGGCCTACACATACGAAACTCACATTCTATCAGAAGCTCAGTTCAAATTGTGGTCACCGGATACCGATTCATACGCGGCTCTTAAAACCATGTTCACTCATGTATTTCCCCATATCAATATGCATTATATCCATCAGATTCTTACATATCAAAATGGTGCGTTGGTAAATTTCGGAAGCAGAGTTGATGCTAAAAAATGGTAGCTCGTAAATTCGAATACCCCATATGGAGATGCTTGAAGTTGCAGAGGTTTGAAATTTCTTCAGTGAGAACCGATTTGCCCAAAAAAGTCACACCTTGGCTTCATGAATCCGCTATACATCCTCCAAATGCTTACGGTAGTTGTTCTCTTGAATGGCTTTCTTGACCTATTCCTTTGGATCAATTACAAAATACGCAACTTTCCGTTTTGTTTGAGACATTCACCTCATGGAATTAACCCATGCAGTGGTTCGTTCTGTTGAAACAAATAAACACCGCCTGTCACAAGCGATAAGTTCATCCTTGACTTATTACGTAGTGCTAAAGCCCACGACGGGGGGTGTATCACAGGGGGACCAATGATTAATCCTGACGTCCTGTCTACCAGGTAGAATGTCCTGAACCCGTGAAAATGTCACTATAGTCGCCTTAATGTTCCTAAGATGTTTGTTGATTTGAATAGTGAAATTGTACTGCACGCTTTAACAAGTCCATAGTCTGAACAAGAGGACATATCACACAATATTTGACTACGATTGTTCCGTTTCCTGATCAAAATATGGGCTCACGAGCGGGTGTGACCGGTCAATAGGGATGCTGACTCCTTCGAGGCACCTGACCCCACCTCTATGTGTCCAGGGGTCGGTGGTGCCCAAACTCTTGTTTTTGTATTATTTGGGACTTACAATTGATTCTAAGTGTTCGTTATCCTTTGCTTTTACATCCTAGAATGGGTTTTTGAATTATGATCCACAACTTCAAAAGTGTTTCATCACTCACACAATCGTAGTATGTACAAAAATGAGTTATATTTCCAAACAGTTTTCACTTTTGTCCGCTTTAAGATTCACAATTTCTTTTGGAGGAAGCAAAGCCAGTTCATTGAATCATTTCAATGGCAGCACAGAACACTTCACCAGTGTACCAATGCACATACAGCGCTGTTGTTGATTTCATATGCTCGCGTCCAATTCTGTATCCATCATATTTGTCGTATCAATATTAACCAGAATATTCTCCAGTGTCAGAGTATCAACAGACAGTGTTTATTCCACTCGAACGACACTTGCTATTCTTTTTTAGGCAAAGTCCCAGCGGCCACATTTATGCACTGGTTCCATTGCTGACACGATGGATACTGTGCTGTGTATCCACAACGTGACAGTCGTCCGTTTGGCGTGGATTGTACACGTTGTGAATTAAAATGTTTGTCAGTCCTTGGTGATTGATGGGAACAGCTATTGTTTGGATTGGTGGATTGTCGAAAACTTGGGCTTTTTTGGGACTGATGGTTTGTCTGTATACAGTGAACGATTGGCCTATCACCCGATATTGCTGTCTGAAATTGTGGCTTGTTCATACAGTCGTCAAAGTCAAATTGATTCTCTATGTGAAATCAAACAAACTATATGAATTTAGCCACACTTTTTCGATATCACACCAATAACAATACATTTTAACCATTTCATTCACTTTATTCCGCGAACTAGTAATTTTAACCTCTTGATGAAATGATACAAATCAGACTGCAACTCTAGTTTTGAAATCTGTTACCTGTTAGAGATTCACATTTCATGACTTGACATTCTCTTCAAATTTCGTTAGCTGTACATTTACTTAGACTTCCTCTGAATTCCTCCCCAGAAGGATTCCATGTTGCGAAATATTTACGACCTTTACTCCACAACCCAAATCATTAACGCTATGTCACCATTTCGTTTTGTTTCGGATTTGGATTTACAGCTGTCCGTAAACACGAATTCAACGTGTTTTTGAAAGACCTTCTCACCTTCCAAGTCACTTACTATTCCCAATTCACAGGATGGGCTTGATCCATTATTCAGCTCTCCATGTCCTTTTTAGAATGAATGGTTCCGGATATTAGACTTTAAGCGGTCCGGTAAACACGAACGAACGTGTCGTTGAAAGACTTTTTCACAGTCACCTTCCAATCATTACTTTCCCATGAGTGAATTCGCATTAGGCTCTCCATTGTCCTTTTTAAAGATGATGGTTTCGATGGTTTGGAATTCGGCCACTTCTCCCATGTAAATATGGACACACTGTCTGATAATCTGGAACAGGATATTAGAATGACTTACGCCTATTCTATATAAGACAATTCGACAGGATTCATTCCAAATACATGACACAAACATTCCTTAATACCCATGATTGTATTAACCAGAACCGATATTATTTGGCAATTTTCTTACGAAACATTTGATATTTCATGGAATCCATGTTCTTAGTTCATCGTTTTCATTTTTTACGATTTGCAAGAAAAGTCACGTGAAATTTTATCATCTTGAGCCACATTTCCTGCGTAGACCCCCCCCCCCCACACGAAAGATTCCCCTCTTATTTCTAATCAACAATGAATTATCTCCCCACAAGGATTATTTACGTCAAAATTAGCTCAGAGTTTACGGTGTGAAAATCCGGAAGACATAAAAGTACACTGATGCTTTCTGAGGAGGCTGTATTCAAATAGAATATATACGATGAATTCTCGCCACCATGGTCATTTTGAAAATGACAATATGTGTCACATGCACATGATCATGAGAATCCTTGGAAAATCCACATTCTCAATACCGTGTTAGCGTGTACCCTTGACAAATTCCATCATCATTTAAAGCAAGATTTATTTTTACGACTTCCTGGTTGTATCGGACATGTCTAAAACGAGCTAGAATCTAACATGTCATGAGCTTCGGCATTCGTTTCGCTGTTTGTGAGTTAAACCCGGTAAGAAACGGAAGTGGGTATCTAAATAAAGTAAATGTCTTGTTTATATTAAATATCTCTTTCATTTCTTGGCCAGATATATTTACTTTTAGAGTTCATTGCTATTTGTCTGTGCCATTGACCGAGCAAGACTGGAATAGTCTGTTATTCAATCTATAATCAGTTAAGTTCGTAAATTAGAATAGAAATTCCATTTCCTGAAATTGTGTATTATGATAAATTTCATAATGCGCTAAACACCCTGTTAACATCCAAATATTAAATGGGAACAGAAAGATTAACTATCCAAAATATGATCCGCCTTTCATTGAACGCCACCGCATTGTGATGTACCATTTAGCGTCAATATTTCTTTAAACTTATCGATTTAAACAACAAGCCTACTCCCGTTTAAAAGTTAACAACAACATGACCAAGAAATTCAATTCAAATCATTGCAAAAAAAAAAAAAAAAAAACCCCCCAAAACAGTAAGCGTATGTACATTAATATTGAATTTTTCTTTATCTATTTGTGACTCATGGAACATCGTTTCATCAGCCTACCTAGCGTTACTGATTTTCTATATATATATCATATTTAGTTAACAAACTTAACAAAAAATCAATACGCATGATTTTGCATCAAAATGAGTGTTTTAAATCAAATATTTAACAAGTCAGAATCGTGTATGTAACAGCTGGTTTAATTACGCGGAATAATTGTTGAATCAAACTTATGAAAAAAAAACATAAAAAGGCGGCGCCCACATGGTTCACGAAACGTATGACGAGAACAATTTCTTATTCCATGCTGAATTACGGATGTTTGTTTCTTTTTCAATACATACGTTTTACGTTTAAACCTCCTTCGCGACGGCCTTTGCCGTCCAAACTTCGCACGTGTGTAAATACTTTCCAAATGCAGTTCTGTATATCTTTTTATGAGTCGCTCATATCAACTCGACTCGTGATATGATCCTCTTATAATATATAAAATGGCGAAGTAACAAAGTATCAAAACGTATATCATTAGTCCCAAAAAACACATAACGAAATCTCAGTGCTGGGCAACACAGCCAAGGCAGATCAGGGTCATGGAGGAAGTAAGCATCCTCTGCTACGTCACACCGCCTGCCTTGTAGTCGGAAACAAGTAAACGTCTTACCCAATAGCTGTATTCCGTTTCATTCCGATATCCTTGTGTATCCAAGCTTGACGAGAATCACGTCATCGAAAGCAACTTTCTTTTACTTTCCTACGTTTATTCCGCGGTGAATCGCAAGATGCCATTGAACTTGGTCTCCGCATTAGTTAACTACTAGTAGGAGCTGAAGTGGTATCCGAATATACACAAAACACGACCAATTCAAAATTCACACAATGGAAGTGACAGAAAGGGGAAGCACTACTTTTTGTGCACTTTATTCAAAACTGTTACGCAGACCAACTAAACAACTGGTGGATTCATCAGTTAGACCGTCAGGATTTTGTAACAGAAAGTAATAAAAATTGTATGTCCCTATCTGGACCCTGACATCCCCAGATCTGCCGAGATCACATTCTGTATGCGACAGTACCTTATCAGTTTCCGTGTCCTTGAGCTGTCAAAATTATCACATCAGGGATGAAATAACCCTACTGTCTGACAACAGTCGTTAGGATGTTCATTTGCAGAGACATGACATACGCCAGTCCAGATACAATCAATCTGTTAAATCATGTAGACAATAAATTTAGATTCGTAACGATTTATGAGATCTTAAAAATCGATACAATCATTGCAGCATACTGAATGTAATGTATGACTCACGTGGTTAATGCAATCTACAGTTCTCATGATCAGCTGATTGCCATGGTGTCATATCAGAAGGCAACGATATTTATCAAATCTGCACCAGAGTAGGGTCGAATGGTTTCATGACTGTCATTTAAGGATAAGGGCATTTCCTGGATTTCCCCTGGGGAAAATCGGCTCCGCATAGTAGCTTCCCCATACTTTTATGGTTTTCTTACATAATTACAGAGACGTAACATAACAGCAAACGCAAGTAACGGACTGATGTTTTTGAAATAAATCATCCCTAATATCAATGGGATATTCTGCCATGCCTACATGTACATTATCTTCTTTTCTACAATCAATAATAGATTCATACAGCAATTACGTGAAAAGCAAGCATAAACCAAATAGTTTCTCTTCATTTCCTTTATACAGCCTTGGTTGAAGATGCTAAAACAATCACAGCCATTTGTCCAATGGGCCGTCAACAGTCCAGCCCGCGTTACACATAACCGCCATATCTGTCGAATGATAGCATAGCCAAATTTCGAACACTTTTGAGTAAAAAAAAAACGCCACAACATCAGTCGTACCAACTATTCGTACAGCACTAAAACAGTTCGTATTGTACAATGTAAAGTCTGACTTTTCCGTAACAGATACTCGTAATAATCCCTAAAAAGCTCGTAAAATGTAAATTGCTCGTATTTACTCGTGTTCACTCGAAAAATCGAAAAACTCTTTGCCGCAATACATCACAAGAACTCGTAATAAAACCGTCAAATATCCCGAAATACTCTTAAATAGCCTAAAAAGTGTCTGAAATTGTAGCACATCCGTGGACCTTCTTACGAAATATCTTTAGAATTACATTAAAGATATCACGTACAGAAAAATCCGTAGAAGTGAAAGGGGTATAAAGACTTTGATCTGAACATTTGGACGAAGGACCAACCACTGCCTATGTATAACAGATCGTAGTTTAGACGACAGAGCCATGGTACGAAACAAGTTAAACCTCAACGACGACATCCGGGGTACGAAGCGAACCCTCACCATCTCGACCCACCACGAACCAAATATTATATGTACTTGAAAGATATGTTTTGCTATATCCATCCGAAAATTATTAGCACAAATAACGAGAGATCTCACAGTATTAAGGCGAAGAATACAAATAATGCAGACCACACAATGACTTAAGCATTTTACAGGGATCGTTACAAGCTAGTTAGACAAGAATGAGGCGTATCTCATGAAACGATGCACGCTTGCCGTACACGCTGACCTATCGAATTATTAAGATCAACCAAACAGACCCTGAAGTCTTATATATTTCTAAAGACGAAGCGTTTGAGCAGAAGGAGCAATCAACCTGCATACTTTTGATACAGTCTAAAGGTTAGACGCGATCCCAGGCACAAAACGCAAGACTTAACTCATGACCATTCCGTCCACGAATATGAGCGCTCAACCAATTGAAGAAATAACAAGATTTTGAAAGATCTATATATAGAAATGAACTTCTAATAAAACAAACTGTTAACTATGATATATTAATAATCACGAAAATTAAAGAATTTATCAATAACACAACAAGTTGCGAAAACAGTTCCATAGATCGCTGTTACAATTTAACAAGAGACATTCTGAGATATTGGATTAACATTAAATAAGGATCATGCTTCTCAGACGGACGATATTATCAATCTTATACCGAAGCAAAGATGAATGTGTGATAAATTGCGGCTCACACTGACAGTCTCTTGCAACCACTGCGCACATCTAGAAAACAAGATTCGAACTAACAAATAATAAAACAAAAACTACAACAAAAAAAAAAAAAAAAAAAAAAAAAAAAAAATAAAAAAAACAATAAAAAATAAATACAAAGCAATATAAATATAATAAAAAGATTAAATTACAAATAAAAAAAATGAAATGTTAAATAACAGTAAAAAAATATAAAAAAAACTGTCCGGAAAAATATATAATAATGAGATAAAAATCAGGCATATCTACGTAGAACGCCACACCTGCCACTTCGATCGTCTTGCATTCAAAAGACCTTGGGCTAACTTAGACATACGTAAATTCCCTCCATGCATTCGGATACAAGCATTGGATAATCCCCGAGGTCGACAGAGAATTTGATGGGAACCGACAAATGTGGCACTTGCTAGTCTACCACCATTATTGGACTTCATTTCATTTCCAGAGTTATGTATGCATGAAATCATATCAACATGATTAATATGAATAATTGTCAATTTTACTCACAGTACATAAAGGTTAAATTGTACTTTTGATTTCTCTTTTGACATACTAATCCAAACAACTTAACTGCATCTTAGACTTACCCAGCCATAATACAGTTAAGACTGTTCAAATCTACTATTTAAGTATTGTATATTGTAATAATCGAGAACATTAAAAAAATCCTCCATATTCTCCTTGCAGGTTTTTATCTTTTAGAATGCTTTAATCTTATTGCGCAATTGTGTGATTCAGCTTTGAACTAAAAGATACAGCGCGGTGTGACCTCAACACAAGGATGTTACTCCTCTAGGCACCTGATCCCACCATTCTGGTTGTCCAGGGTCGGCGTGAATGCCCAACTCTTGTTTTTTGTATTATAATTTAGACATACGAGATTGATCCACTGTTCTTATCTTTGCCTTTAACATACAAATACAATCCAAAAGAAAAAAAAATTCCCACCATACTTACATTTAATTTGTTTTCGATATCTTGTTGAAAAGTGTAGCCAAAAAATGCTGTACTTTACTTGTGTGCCAAAGTTAAATGTCATAGTTCAAGTTATAACACGTAATAACAAGAGACCCATAAAACCAACATCGCTCACCTGAGTTGACTTAGCTGTTTTTCAGGGGTTGTTAATCTTTGATTAAAAGAATTCTTATCAACCTCATTCCCATGAAAAGCACCCAATATTGTGCCCCAAACCTCGCCAAAATGGGAACAAGAGCCCATGAGGCCACATCGTCACCTTGAGTGACCTTGGCACTGATTCAGCAGTGTCGACTTTTCAAAAAAGAATTTCAATAAATCTATTCACTGTAAAATATTCACCCCATATGTTGCCAAAAGATCACAACATACCTGAAAATTAATTCACATTAACAAAGGCATGTCTCAAACAACCAAATCTGACCAACACCACCTTGTTTCTGTTAAAACCAAGTGTCACAACTTCATACATCATTGCTTATCAAAAGAAAGATCTTCCATAACATATAATGAAAAGCTCTACTTCTTGAACTAGTTCAAATATAATTGACTAGCCACATTATATTGCATGTCTGATTATCTCACCTGAAGGAATGGCCCTTCATTGAACACACTTGAATCTCCTTCACCCAAGATGATCTACCAAGTTTGGTTGAAATTTGTTCATGATTCTGCAGAGACAACACTTATTCTTAATAAAAGTTGGATCCCGTATTGTGGCCCCACCTACCTCATGGGAGCATGACCTGACCAAAAATGCGATCTACTCTGTATCATGAAGCTTTAAGTAAATATTGTTTTTTATCTGGTCCAATATTTTGAGAACAAGAGTTTAAAAATGTTCCTTATATATTCGAATGAAAAACTTCTGATCCCCTCTTTGTGGTTTCATCCATACTCCAGAGGTCATTGATTTGGACAAACTTGAATCTCCACTAATCATGGAAGCTTTCATAGATAAATTCACTTTCATCTTGGCTCAGTGTCTTGAGAAGATTTTAAAATTTTCCTTAATCTCACATGTCAATCTTTGATCCCCCTATTTGTGCCCCACTATACCCCCGGATCAATGATTGAACAAACTTGAATCTCCACTAAATCAGTAGCTTTCATATTAAATTTCAGCTTTTCTGCGACCAGTAGGTTCTGAGAAGATTTGTTAATTACACCACTCTATTTTTTGCAATTTTCGTGATTATCTCCCCTTTCGAAGGGGCCTGGTCCTTCAATATGAAAACAAAATTCGAATCCCCTTTACCCAACAGGATATTTTTACAAGTTGGCTGAATTCAGCCCAATGGTTCTGGAGAATCTCGAAAATGTGAAAAATTACAGACAGAAAGACGACGACAAGAACCATAGGCAAACATATCTTGCTGTTCCGGTGACAAACGTCACAAGTCAAACATCGTGGATCCACCAGCTTTATCGGTATTTCTGTAAAGTAACAACACTTGTTTTTTTTCTTTTACTTCTGTTTGCATTTCAATTTCAGTTAAAAGTAATTCTATTTATTTTATTATTATATTACACTTTGGCCTACTCTGTCTAATTTCTACTCTTTGTAGTCC
Organism: Ostrea lurida; assembly: GCA_903981925.1. NCBI lineage: Eukaryota > Metazoa > Mollusca > Bivalvia > Ostreida > Ostreidae > Ostrea > Ostrea lurida. Next base: position 9,947 of record CAJDSM010124799.1, read on the forward strand.
AGTTATTTACTTTGAACAATTACTTTTATAAGTTTGCGGTTTTTGTTAACTATCTTTCTAGGTATATTTTCCTAGTTTTTTTTGTTTTTTGTTTTGTTTTTGTTTTTTCTGATACTCTTTTAGCATTATATGCTTTGTTTGTCATTGAAAATCCTTGTGAATTGCTTTTAACTTTATCTGCTTTCTGTTGGATGCCAAATTTCTAATTATTTTATTTTTTTCATAATTTCATGTGTAATATGTATATATAGTGTGTTCGCATGAGTATATGTGTAGTTCATGCATGGTAGTTATTTAGATTTTATTTTTATATAGTTGTTTTCTGCTGATAGTCGGTACAAGAAGCCACTAGAGCTCAATGTTATTTTTATATATGTACACATTGACCGACTTTAAATAAAAATTTTACTTTATCTTACTTTACATTTATATGGATAATATACTTGACTGAAAATATATTCACAAAAATATACAAAGTTCTATCTTATATACATTTATAAATTATTATGTCAGTTCAGGAATATTCAAATAGGCCAAAGTTCGAAAAAGTAGGCCAAACTCCAAGTTCAAGATCGAAAAATGTAAAGGCAAAGATAACGAACTGATGATCAATCTGTAGTCCCAAATAGAATACAAAACAAGAGTTGGGCAAGACACAGACCCTGACACACCAGAGGTGGCGATAGGTGCCTAGAAGAGTAAACACCCCATCTTTCATTATGGTAAAGCCTTTCATATCACTATTACGGCTGCCTCTCTTTGTGACCTTTGAAACTCGAGTTTACCTACCTACTTTCAATAAAAACATACAACACAAGCATTTTGTAAAAACGAGATATAGAGTCGTAATACTGAAATAAAAAGTCGCTATTACGGTCAAGAAAGTTGTAAGAATAGATAAAATGTCGTTGATATGAGTTTCTGTATACTCTAGGAGATTATATTAACAGAGTATGAGAATGAAGAAAGTGTTAAAACTGCATTTTAACCAACGTGCTATCATTTTAGAAAACAAAAACAAAAACTGACTTGCATACCAAGCCTAAATTCATTAATCCATTGATGTGTATTCTTTTGAGAGTATCCGAGGTTTCGCCGAATGAATAGAAATTCATAATAATGAAATGGAATGGAATGGATAAAGGGAGATATGTCAGACCTCGGTTGTTCCTAATTTGACCCGACTAGCCTAGCTACACTATACACTGGGCCGAGCCTGTGAAATTTAACAACACAACATCCCCCCTCAATGAATTTAGTCAATTGATGTTTTTCCAAAGTGACTACACGGTTGTTAAAATTTACTCCATTCGCATACACTGTTAATGTCTCTTTCATATCTAGACAGAAACAAGTAATAACGCTTTAAAACAAACTCTCGCAATCCACGCGAGATAACGATGCAGCCTAATCCTGGCCGCTTACCTGTCGTACATGAGATAGTCAACAGGAGTACCAGTTTACATGAGAGAGTCAACAGGAGTACCAGTTTAATCCATTATGTGTCTAAAGTAGATGTCGATATTGCAGGAAATATTGACAAGAATAAAGATGCATGTAACAATGTTAATCTTGTACGGTACCAATTTTGATGCTCGGAGATGATTTTCATATAATTTCCATTCATAGTACATGTAATATTTAGCTCATAATATTACCATGCTTGAATTTACAAACTGTATATTACAATATTCAGATACATAATGCATTGTAGATGCACGTAAAACGTCTCTGTTTTAACTTAAGGAAAACTAAATCTTGTTCATTCATGTGTTGTAGATTTTCAACAGTCACGTTAAAATCAGCATTCCCACAGTTCTACCGTCATCCTAGTCACCATACAACCTAGTTCATGGTCAAATGCTTGTTTTTGACGTGTCATATCAATTTTAGCCGTTCATTATACACTGGTTTTGACTATGTATTACTTCGTTTACCTGGTCAGGACAATGGGCTCATGGCGGGTGTGACCGGTCGACTAGGGATACTTACTTCTCCTTGGCACCTGGTCCCACCTCTAGTATATCCAGGGGTCCATGTTTACCCAGCTCTTATTTTGTGTTCTGTTTGGGACTTATGAAATAGATCATTGTTCGTTATCTTCACCTTTTAGGTCTCAAACTACCAGAAAATGGATGATGGATGAAATTCTTCACGGCTAGAAGGACATTTTAATGATCAATGTTTGTTACCATGGCAACCAATGTTCATAAATAAATGCTTTATTTATTGAAATAGAACAACAAGAATTTATATGTCCATGATCACACGTGCTGCTTGCCTGGATGGGTCGAGATGTCTGCAAGCACCTGATCTGAGAGGACAATTTTCTGCAAAAGGACTGAAACCTCACCATTTCTGACCCCCATCTCACCTCCAAAAAAAATTTTCCCAGTATAATGACATTAACTCATTCTTGACAAAAAATGCCTAACCTTTTCAACAAGCCCCAAATTGGTTATAGTCCTTTATCTATCTCAAGATATTTTGCATTCAATATGAAACATTGCTATTAGTTTCAACTTACGTTTAAAGCTAAAGTAGAGATCTCGCCGGAGTATCTTAACCGTGTTCCATTCTTTTCGCATTATCCAGTTTCCAAATTCCACAAAAAGCACTTGGGCAAATGCAGAAATGGCCCCATATTGTGTTAAACTGAAATCACAACATTGAAGCCAATCTTAAATTAACTGTAATAACTTCCATTAACTGTACATGTTAACATGCGTAACTTTACTTTTCGATTTGTCAAGGGGAGGGTATATTGACCTTTGAAGGAAAAAGAAGAAAACAACTAAGTGAATGATAGCATGCAAATAGAATGACCCCAGTACGTTAATAGTTCTGTATACCACTCACCCCAAGTAATGTGCATCAAGAATCACTATGATTTATAGTATATCTTATTTTGAGCTCACACCTTACCGAGTTCTAATGTGAGCTATTTGATCGCCTTCTATTTGGCTCCGCCTAGTCTGTTCGTCCGATCGGTACTGTCTGTCCGTGCTGTGCTCTGTCGTCTGTCAGTCTGTCCCCTGTTTAATTTACCTACATTTCGACTGTCTCGCAAGAACTCTTTGCAGCCAAAGTCATCAATCCGAACGCTTGGTCATTCAATTGCGCTTCTGGGTACTTCAAAAGGGGCTTCAAGTTTGGTTCAAAATTTGATAATGGAGACCAGGCCACCTTCAATAGAAGGTATAGATAATTCACGTGAAATGCAAATATGTAGGGTCGTGTCATATATTTTAACTTAGTATCTTTCTCTCATTTAAGTACTGCAAGTGAAATGCATGAAATATGAAAAACCTATGATACCGACAATCCTTGACTATTAGAGCTGCAAGAAATTTCAAGTTTTCGTAACTTCGACCTCCGAGGACTCAGTACCGGTGCTCTCATTAGCATACTTTAACAAGCCAAAGTCAAAATTTCAATGGTTTCTTTACAAAGAAATTCTATTAGATGACTTTTAAAAGATTAATGCCGTTGTGTCACAGGGAAGAATGCTCGAAGTGCTCTTGTACGAGAAAATTCAAATAGGCTGTTGCGTTACCAGCTTTAAAAAAATTATCATTTCTCCACACGGAAATTCATCAAGCATCTAGAACAGGTATAAGACACCATTTCCGCAATCACACGAAATTAAAACAAATCAGCATACAGATAAACGCTTCCTTTTAACATAGTATCTCGTCATGGCGACTTCATCCTATTGAGAAGTGATATGTTCCAATTGAAGGAGCTATAACAACAATGTGTTCTCTTGGGTCATATATTTACGACAAATTGTTGTTATAGTTGAGACGGCTGTCATCTCTAAGCAGATTAGTCTGGGAACAGAACCAGTAGATATCCCTTGTGTTTGAGAAAAGGAAATTCAGCATCATTTTGGTCATAGTTGGAATACTTGAAAATTAACCGCAGGACGAAATGGACTTTTTTTTCTTCAATTATGTTAATGGAAGCAACTAAGTAAACTCCAAAATAAATGGCTCAAATATTCCTTGTAATGATATAAGGATAATCAAGTATGCTCATTTGCAATAGTTTAATCCCGGAGAGCGATCAATCCATATGGATAAATAATCATTTGTTTTTTTACTTAGTTTACTAACATATAGGCAGAAGAAAGTTGGCGGAACACTGTTGGGAATTTTTCCATGTGAAATATACGAAATCTCGAGACAACTGTTCTTTCGCGATTGGAAGAATTGGGCAAAGAAATTATATACGCGACCAAATTCTACAGGATAAGGTCGATTAACGGCCCCTGTCTATGTCCTCGAGATAAAATATCTTAAACCAAGATTTTGCTGTATATCCATTCTTTATTACGCTTGTCAATAACTCATACTCAATGAGCACAGATATCTGCTTTTGATCAGCCATGCCCTAAGAGCAGCCACATCCAGCTGGATCCAGTCCTTTAGAGACTGGATTCTCTCTTCATATGCTGGCCAAATCCACTGGCGTACGCCCCCCTGACCGTCGTAAATACACACCGAGACCGCTTCTCCAAATACTTGCAGGAACTGCGAGCCTTTCGGCAGTACCAGGATCTCCACAGATGAGGAGGTTGATGTCACCTCGGACCTTGTGCTTGCCTCCGGGATTTTTGAGACCGTCAAGCCACTTGAGGTACGTTCTCCGCTCTTATAAATTGTACAGTCGAATTATGCCGTTTTTAATGTCTTCATGACCATAATTGATGGTGCCATGCTGGAAAATCGTTCAGAAAAAGATAATCTGGGTATTGATTCTAGATAAAAATCACTTAACTGTAGGCTCAGCATTTGGAATAACTGTCTGTACGCTTTATGTCCTCTTCTCCTTTGGTTTTCACCTTTTTCCGTGTGTTGAGGAATTGATGCACTTTATTTAATAATTACTCCATTACAACGGAAGTCTGTGATTGTGTTTTTCTATCAAACTGTTTGTCGAGACAAGAAGTAGTAAGTGCCAGATTAGTTTTGAGTCTGAGTAATCAGTTTGCAAGGTAGTTATTCTCGGTCCTGATCTGCGAAATCTTTTCTACATTCCATCATTTAATGACCGTATCGATATTGTCACCATCTGCTGCCTCCACGGGCTGCAAAGTTTTGTAACGCTCTGTGGCTTAAGCGCGAACCTCGAGTAGAGCTCAATTAGTAGCCGTGATGGAGCGGTATTGATTGCTTTATAGGTGTGCGTGCCAGTATTACCGCTGCATGCACAATCACCTGGGATTAGGACGCTAGCTCCCATTTTTTCAGGTCATATCCGACATGTGACTGGCACCTCTTCACTTCTAAACTAACTGGCTGAATTGCCTGTGACCTTAACTTAAATAACACGTACACTTTGATGGACATTTAATATGAAATTAGATATTAAATTCAATTTGTACACTAGCAACGGGCAACGAGTTTTCATTTATCCCGGCTCCATTCTCCCTAATGCCTCTCAGTCTCATATTCGACTAAGCGCCTACGCGATGTTTGCCTTAATGCTCCTCATTCAGTTGTTTGGCTAGCTGTCAATGAGAACCGATGTTTGTTCCATATAATTCCTTTTTAATGCTGGATGTATTTATGTTTAGCTCAGTCGACATGTATCACGATACACTTGCTACTGAAGAGGCGAAATCTCAGGGCGAATTTACATTGACTTTCCGCGTTGTTGTTTATTGAAAGACAAGCGGCACTTATTCTCATTTATGTTTATTAGATCAAATCTTACAAATTAATTCCTTCGCCAATTTTCCTGCTCGAAGTATTTCATCAACGGATCAAAGCACCTAACATAAGTTCCAAGTTCGACGTTAGGAATGCTACAATCTAGCGTTTTAATTACCCAATCCATTACAGCTATGTCTTTGATTAAAGGCATAATTAGTTCATAACATTTAATCTGCACAACATTATATATAACTTCTCACTAACTAGAATTGCCGACATCCGTATACAGAAATATGACTATATATAAAAATATTATTCTTATTGTAAAGGACCATAGTACCTTCAATTCACATGTCATACTTATCGTATGCAAATACTCAAAACTAGATTTATATAATATTCCAGGTTCACGTGCTTCCGAATTGGCTACAAATTCACTCAGTGGATTAGTAATTACACATGGTTGATGTTAGCCCCTTCCACTTACTCTTTACATTCCCAGGATGTACTAACGTAGTTCTGAGATCTAATGCTGCGGATCAGCTATAGGTAAACGAAATGGCAGGCTCTTTGCTCACACGCATTCTGCCACATGCGGGAAGGCCTCAACGACAACGGAATTCTCAATAAAGTTTACACGCACAATAAAAATTCAGTTTTAGTAATATAATGGAAGTTAAAATAAACTAGCCAGTCTGCCGCGAACCGTACCGGACTTTCCTGAATGGCTAGATATTCTTTACTGTAAATAAATTAGTATATTTGTATGTTTCTATACCTAGTTACGTCTGTGAATAGCCTATTCAAGTAGTGCACATATAAATTGATGTGCATTCTCTGCGATTGTCTGCGAATCTGTTGTAACACTAGGAAAAAAATTTATGTGGCCACATCACATGTCGACTATCAGCAAACGTCTCGTTTAGTTATTGTTTTAATTAATCAGATTCTGGGAGACAGGACTTCACAAAACCGCCGAACTTTGGTTGTATCCATCTTTATGGTTTACAATTATTGTATTGTTTCTCGCTTCTTTAGAGATTTTTTTGTTTGAATCCATCAAATATACCATTAGTCTGTTCTGGATAGAAAATACAACATGCTGGTTGTAAGCCCAATTTGATGCTGTCTTAACTATGCCATTCTTGCATCCTAACTTTTCGTATTTTCATTCCAAGTCTCAGCATACTACTTATTATAGGAAAGAGGTCAATTGAAGTTAGAAGCTTGTATAAAGGCGCTTTTAAGATATGCCCTTTCTCTACTCAAAACATAATAGAATCACTTAACAAATCAAGTAGGTATATCTCAAATCCAGCGTCTCTCTCAGACTAACGTCAATTCCCAAGTGGGCACAACTTTTGCCTGAAAACAGTACTGTACTATCACTTTGATTAAGCTACGAATTCCTTCTTGATGCGATATTTGCTTTTGTATATTCAACTGTGTTCTTATTCGCTTAGATATTATTGTATTATTATGTTTGCGTAGTATGAATTTCCTAAACGATCAGGTAGACCGTTGATTTGACCCTTTACATGTTTTTATTTCAACTTGAAACAGTATTCAAAAGATAGTATATTTGGACTACCTGATCATCCATGTTGCGTTCCAGTACATGGATCTCTGTGTTTGGGAATATAGATTATAGAGAGTCCAATCAGGATACTCCACAGATTTATTTAGTAAAGGCTTCCCCGCATTAGATTCCGCAGTCAATGGTGCTCTTGTTTATTGGTGGAATTCCAATTTAGCTGATAGTCCATTCCAAGTTATTGATTTACTTGTCGACCAAGAGAAGCATTTTCTCAGCAATAAGTCAATAAACAACCTTACCTTGTATATGAGTGCCTGAACCTTGAAATCAATAGGCACGAATGTAAAAATGCCTATATTTCCTAGGAGAGAGCTTTTTGAACAGTTCTGTGAAAAGCGTTTGAGTGGAGATCTAATGATGCACACAGTCTTCACTTCCTCTGTCTGTATTGCTTTGATGCACAGGAGTGCATACACACAGATAACACGAACACACATAATAGCACATCACATAGAACACATATAACAATATCCAGGTATATCTGTTACAGACTGCGACTAAGCTGCCAGTCGCTGATTCATATGAGTTCTCTTTCCATCAAAATATTCGCGAGGTGATAAAGACTGTCATACACAGCTCATCCTACAGAAAGCTGTCAGTTTAGCAGGAGTTGTTTTCCTGCACTGACAAAACTTTGCATTTTTTGAGTTGAGTGTGACCTATGTGACGGCTACGAAACAATAATTGTTTCCCACATCACATAGATGACGCGGGGAGACGATCATATTCTAACCTCTTAGCACTTATCATTTTTCAACACCAACTTGGGAGCGAGCTTGTTGTCTGTTCAGGTTAGCGAGCTTCTCCCATTCTTTTTACAGAGCATATTATTATCTCTCGACCATCCTGATTAGTCAAAGCGTTTTTCAGTTATTGCGCCTATGTGAAAACTAGACTTCACTATCTAATAATCATTCATATTTTTAGAGCGAAATGCAGACGTACATTTCATCATACTTTTGCACTGCAAACCTTTGTCTTATGAGTCAGAGGCAAAATTTTCAGGTTAGAGAAATTGAAGATGAAGGTCAATTGGCACTTGAACCTCAGTCATTGTATGGAGTCATGGTGTTGCTCGGCACATCACGTACCCATCGTCTTGTCGGATGTTAATGTTGTTTCATTGTTTGATATGGTCTCATACTATAATGAATCGGATATGGATCGTAAACGAGCATGGCGTTGCTCTCAAAGTAGTAAATGTTTTTCGACTGCCTGTTGGTTTGATTTGCAGAGAAGTCCAGAATATTTCGGAAACACGTTGGAAATCAGAAATCTTCCAAAATTGAAGGGAGACTGACCTCATGATATTTACACTCGTCTCTAAGTTTCGCTATTAATTGGTGCAGCCCTTTTCGAGTTATCGCGCGGAAAATTTTGTGACGACGGAAAGTGATTTACTATAGGCTCCGTGCCGACCCGGATACTCCGCAAGGGCCCTAATAGCGTTTATCATATGCTACGGAGTGTACACACGTAGTCTTCTAGTTATCCATAGGTTAATTGTCTTATAGACTGTAGTCTTATAATGTAGGTTAATGTGACTATACTTCTTCCCTAACGCCCCTATTATATGTTATTTCTAGCAATCAAAAAGAACTTAATATACAGTATTACCAGAAATGCAAATCCAAACAATTCCAAAGAATATCATATTTGCTGAATGATTATTCGTTATAGTTGGGAACTCGTCGACACATAGGTGTTATTTCTTTTATGCATCTATAGTTGTTGACGGGATATTCTATTCGACACCTCCATCCTCTATTGTTGCAATGAATCAAGTATTGTATTGTCTAGTACCGATTCTATCAAATGAACCCATGCTACCTTGCATTTAAAGTCATTGTACCTTGTGTGTCACTCCTTAGTTTATGTATGAATTCCGATCCAAAAGATTGTGTCCGGTAACTTTTCTATGTGATGTGGTAGCTGGTACTATCTCTCTCACTCATTCAGAACCTTTGTGCTTTGCCTCTGCTTAGTATCTCTTGTGCATTCTGTGTATATAATTGTTTGAGTGTAGGAACACCTATGAGAAGGTATAGCTTGATATTACATCTATGTATTAAAAGCTCGTTACTTGAGTGACACTCTCAAGATAGCTAGGCAGGACTCCGGCTGACTGCTCGTGGCACCACGCCGCTTGTTACTCGGATAGTGTAGCTGTTTGTTCTAATTTGTTTAAGTATGCCAGAGTTGATATAGCTAGAGAGAACGGAAAAATTGTTCAGCATGCACAACGGACAGTTAACGTTTTTCTTACACTGCTTGTAGAAGTACATGCAAATATGTGTGTGGAAATTGAAGGGATGACAGTTCCCGTTCAATCCAGTAACGTCTGTGCCACCTCTCAAATGTTATAATTGCAGATTGTGGTTTACTTTAAGGCTATGAATTATTTTCATACGTACCCAATTTCTTGACCCGATTCTGTCATGTGGGATGGTAAAGAGTTAATTGTTGCCTTCACACCAAGTGATTTAGGGATTGGTGTGATGTCACAGTCTATTTATTAGCCTTCATACCAAGGTTAAACTACATGGCATGTGTTGTGATTGGTGTTATGTTCATTTTTATCGACGATCCCATTTGGCCATTGCCTTGTGATGGATCCACTAATGAGAATCAATACTGAGGTATAGGATTCGTTTGCTTTCGTTCTACTCTTATTACACCCCCGGACATTATAAAATGACAGCCTTGTTGATATAAACTTAGTTGTAGGTCACGATTTGATGGCTACAAGATTGGAATGATAAGGAAATGACGGTCAGACAGAGAATGATACCGATGCATAGAGCATGGAAGAGAGGAGGATGAATGAATCGACTTATATCGTGAAGACCAGGCTTCTATACATTCGGAAGGTGTCGTTGAAGTGGAATATATTTTTAACTATAATATTTAGAATTGAAATTTAGAATGCAAATTGGTAAATCTGGATTTTGATATCGAGAAATGAATGAAGGAAAAATTGTGAAATTTGTCATAGAGAAAACCGTGTCCTATATACCTTACTTTATCTCTCATGATTCTCTTTCCAATCTGGGCTCCCTAGAATTGTTTAATGTTTATATTTTAGTATGGGCCAGACAATTGTGACATCGCTTCAGGTGTCTTACATTTTCATTCTCACAGAATTCCACCCCCTGATCTTATAGTTTGCAATCAGCTCTATCTTGAGTTAATTATCATTTTCCAGATTATTGTGGGTGGCGTCACTGTTATACTCTCTGAAGAATGTTGATATTTTCAGCTGCATTCTTTACTACAGGCAAAAATTTCAAGTCTTTTCTTCTGATTCACTTATCATTCTACCTAGCTACTATTGTGTTTGTAGTTGTTATCGTTATGACCCGATGCATTTCTCCCAAATATTCTCATTCAATCCTACCTATAAGCGTCTTAACCTGCTGAAGCACTAATTCATAAGTTTTCCCTTATTTTGCACCTGTTGGCTACAAAGGTTTTTACATACCCAATGTTTAATTCTGGAGGAGCCGACTTCTTTGAGCAGCTTTGCAAAAAAATGATCAATCAATTCTTATTATATGTTCAGTCTTAAATTGTATATGCCTTTCTAAGTAGAAAACGCATCATCCATCGCCCTCCTATATACCATTTCTTATCTACTTATTGATGCTTTTATTGTGTATCAATTTTAATTCACTTAGTTCAACTGATGCTTTTTTGTAGATCACATTTTTTTTTTTTGTTTGGCTAAATATAATTTTTATCTTGGTCATTTAGCTCTTAGTATTGATTCCTGGTTTTCTCGTTGTCATACTGGTTAAAACCGGTCATACCAAGATCGATTTTTCGTTTTCTATTATACAAATATTGTACCCAAGACAGAGTCGTTCGTTGTTATGTAATTCACGAAGAATTTATTATATTTGATCATTGATGTCTGCGCTACTTACAAAATGTACAATGTTAAATTACAGTGACATACCTTTTGATGATGTAAATTTGGATTTCATTCATATAGAACTTTTTGATAGTGTGTGTCGATGTGTTTCGATATACAGATTCTCCACGTCCATGTTTTATTACATATAAACTTTTTGAGGCTGAGACAATGTCTCTATTATTTTTTTATTGATGGCAAATGGTGCTTTTTAAGTCTAATTTATTGAACAAAGCATGCGAACAATCTTCTAAGTACAATTATTTATTCATGTCGATGTGAGTCTTGAGATAGTCACATTAAAGTTACAAATTTTCCCAGTCCATTTACGTATGTATATTGATTTACCAAATTCTAGAAAATTAATGGACATTCCCAGGTGTCTATAATTGTTCCTACCGCGACACATAATGTTTCATGAGCGTAATGACGTGCTGGTCTTTTTGTCCATTTTTTGACTTTTTTTTATCTAGTTTGTATGAGTTCCTATATATTGTTTTTGTGAATCTATGCACACTATCTCTGTAAGATTGTAAGTTTGCTGTACATTTTAGATACAATAATTTTTTGCTTAATTCCTTTGATGACTAGCAATATCACACAACTTCTTCGACCCCGGTTCCTTAGTTAAACCTCTAATAATGTGAATTGATTATACTTTTAGTCACTTGTGTATATTAGGCATCGGTGTTTTACAGATACCAAACGAGGGAAGGCGGTGTATGATTCGTGTTGGTATGTTCTTGCATCACCCTTGGGATATGGATAGATAATCACACCATTTATATAGCACCATACCACTATGCCTCAGAAACCCTAGATGGACAGGGGCGGTGGGAACGGTCCCACTGTTTGTTGTTGCTCCACTTGATTCTCTGGCTTAGTTCTTGTATCAGACATTTTACACTTGAACATTGCATAACCATTTATGACACTGAGGATCCCTCAAGAGCTGCTCATCCATGCCATCACGTGCCATACATGTGAAGATCAATAGTATTGTTACCTCTAATAGGTGTCTTATTATTTAAATCTATTCATTATAGCATCCGCTATTCCTCTTTAAGCTACAGGGTTAGGATATGTTGCTTATATGGAGAGATAACCGTGAAGGAAGATGTTGGTAACTACTTTTGACATAATTCACGAAATGAGGAGTATGAGTATATGTTTTAAATTTCTCTGTATATCATTCAACATTACTAGTGTGGTCCCTCACGAAGAATAGACCATAGATGTTTAATACCAAGGTAAACATTGTTTGTTTTAAACTTATCCCCTTTGTCTTCTGACATTAACAAACTCAGCATTTCTCAGGTGTGTAATCTATTAAGCCATTTTTGCGTGATTGTCCTACCATTGTGTTATGTCCTATTGTTTAACAAGAGGCATCTGGTTTTTGTGTTACTAAAACCAAACAGAGGAGAGAATGAACTAGCGCAATTTTCGCTTAGTTTC
>CAJDSM010124801.1:0-24069 GCA_903981925.1 Ostrea lurida
AGTTTTACTCACAGTATTTCTAGTTTTAACTAAATATGTTCATTCGTAATTAATGAAAGGTGTTTTCCAGAAAACAGTTGAATTTTCACACAAACTCCTACACCCCACCCCTCTTCTGATTTTTTTTTAAAGTTTGCAGTAAGCGTGAAACAATTACATAAAACGAAATTGGGCGAGATTGACTGGGAATGATCGGCACATTTCTGAGAAAATGTTGCCTTAAAAAATTAATAAATCAGAAGGAGGGGTAGTAGTCATACTTTTTGTATACTTGGCAAAGGTGTCGGTAATTTAATCAGTAAAGTAAATCTACATGAAAAACGGATAGAAGTATTACCAGAGAAATCGCACGGTGATCTATGATCATACATGTATATAATTATATGTGTGTAGTACCGGTGCAGTGAGCTACGTAATGAATTACCAATGTTTGCCAGTTTTTCATTAATACATGTAGTAGAAATATTTTACCAAGAATCACCCCCTTTTACCCCACTACCACAGAAAGTAAATTTCACCGTGAAAAAAGACCACACAGCCACTTTTTCTAAAATATAACCGATTTTTGTGCATATATAGTTTTTTCCCGTCGGGGGCCTCTCGCAGCAGACGGGAGGATTTTAAACTAACTCCACTTGTTCTTTTGATTCATTGCTGAAAAAGTGTAGAAAATGACTTTCTTATATGTCTTAATGACGTTTGAATTTAAAAAAAAATGATAATCCTTACCTCTGTTGCATCGAAGTCCATAGTTTACCGTGTTTTTACAACGATCGGCAATCTCCGTCATCAGCAGCGGGAAATATCGGCGATGGATAATAGGGCTGGTTAATTAGTTTACGTGTTTGGTTTTTTAGAAGATAAATAAACAACAACGGTTGAGTTATCGCAAGAAATGTATGTTGGGTGGGGGTGGGGGGTCTGACAAACGGGGTTTGATATTTGCAGATTTTGTCTGAATAGGATTAGGGGTATCCTCGAAGGTCCATGAGTCGTTACCCCTAAGAATTTATTGCCACATTTATTGCTTGTTTAAGCTTGAATCACTTCATTATTATCACATACCTATAAAACGTCATATTCTTCGTAGACTACACAGTTTATTAATATTTTTTTCATTAAATAGATAAGAAATTGAGCAGTGCAAACGGCAATGCAATGGAGGACGCCATTTTGAAAACTGGTCCTAGAGTCGTGACGTCGGATGTAAACAAACCTGTAAGGCCAAAGCAATCTAAATATGCGTTTATGGCAGACAATAAATCTAACTACAACAAATAAAGTGGAAAATTGCATATTATAACAAATACAGAAGTTTTTTTCACAGCTTATCATTGGATAACAGAATTAAACAATGAAATTCACAATAAATCATTTCAAGTGTTCACTGAGACTATTGTTTTTCACATTGAAATCACTCCTCTGTACAGTGGGACAGAAGAAGAGTCATTCCTTCTCACAAATCTTACAGGGGAACAATAAATCAAATGGACCCAATGATTGCATCTGTCACACTGTGCCCACTTAGTGAATACAGAGAAACACAATTTCTCATCTCCTCTGGTTGCCATTTGTGACAAATGCAGCAGAGCTTTGAAGGATTCATGTTTTCTGTGTCATTGTCAGAGTCACTCACACTGAAGGCATCATCAGAAGAAGGTTAACGGCTGATGTCCTGGTTGTTCCTCAACAAAAATGCTTTTCTTTTTGGCTTGGGTTTCTTCATAGCTGTACTAGTGATTTCTTCTCTCGATCACATGGTCCTTTCTGACATCTCTCATGGTCAAAACATTTCTCAAACACGCTATCTGAAATCTCCTTCCCTGCAACTATCTTACTCATTGTTTTTCTCTCTTTGCTAGTTGCCTCACTCTTTATTTCCTTTAAATGTCTTTCTTTGTGCTCCATAGCCACCACAAAACTTCTATCTTCATCCTCACTGTGTGAATATTTCATCTGCTTCATTGTGTGCACTCTCCCCATTAGTTGCTGCACTGTTCTTTTAAAAACCTCGCTGGAACCAGATATTCCATCCGACAGCATCAGATTCCAAGGGGTAGATGCCCGTTTTTCTAAATCCAGACTGGATATTTTCTGGTGTAAGTGCTTTAGTGTAAGCCTTACCAGCAACCTCGCATACATTGTATCTGGTAATGGTAGCAGAGGACTCCCTGATCAATTTGTGCACAAGTTGTTATAAATTTTCTCTAATGGTCCATAGCAGGAGACATCCATGGGCTGTAAGACATGACTGGTGTGTGCAGGTAAAATGAATATAATGATGCCCTGCTGTTTTGCCCATTCTACCAGGTTTACAGAAACATGAGAGCGGTGTCCATCCATAATCAAAAGAATCTTTTCATCAGCCTTGGCGGGGTACAAACTTCAAGAAATGGTTTTCTAGGTATTCCGGAAAATAACACCATTCGACCACCCTGTTTCACTTACAGTCCCGTTGGTACCTGTGATGCCCCGTTTAATAGATCAGGTCTCATCCGCTTGCCTGGGAAAATGAAAAACGGTGGTAAGGCAACTCCAACTAGCACTTCCTCCTCCAAGAATTGTAATTGTTTCCCACGTCCAGATGTCACAGCCTGTGGGCAGTATTGGGAATCACAAACAACTGATGGCGGCTTATGGTCAATGGTCACGCCCTTTCATCTACATTGTAAATTAGGTGTGGCTTGTCCTGCATGTCATACTTTGAAAGAGTGTTCTTTCAGATTCTCAAAATACTGAGCAACTGTCTCTTTGGAAGCCATCTTTGCCCTCACATGTTCAAGTCCCCTTGGCTTTAATACTTTAAGTTCAGGCCATCTCTTCAAGAACCCCTCTCATCCATTTCATGGTGAATGGCTTGTCAGTTGTCCTTTTCCCTAGATGGACAGCATAATCAGAGGCAATATCTACACCACTCCTGTCTGGTGTAACCGTAACCATATGCTGCCATAGACTTAAAATGTTTCACAAGATTAGCCTCTTCAAAGCACTCTAAAACAGGACTCTTTCCAAACACTGCCGTTTCTGGATCTACTTTCAGTAAAACTCTATCCCTCAGAGTTGTATCAGGCACTTGAAACATTTTTGAAGCTTTTTTCACTGACATTTTGTGTCTTTAACCATTTTATATGCATTTGTCATTGCTATTGGGGAATATAGTCGATATTTTTTCTTTATGGAGACGGGGTTTATCTGAATAAACCAAAATGCTTTTTAAAATGCTGTAAGGACCTTTACTCATGTCAACAAAAAATTATGTTGTTTGGCCTAAGAAATTCCAATCCTATCACGTGCTTTTATCGATCGACTGTAAACAAAGCAGGCAACAGCTGTTAGATTCTTAAAATCGGCGTTTAACTGTGTATTTATTGGTGCTTCATATTGTCTACATTCGGGAATAAGTAATATTTACACAAATTTGATAATAAAAAGAATGAAAAGATTTATTACCTGTTTTGATCGCATCGCGCTGTTGTAGTAAAATATGACGTCATATGATCGTAGTAAAAATTTTTCCATGCTTTCGCAGTCGTGGGCAAAGTCTCGCGCGAAACGAGAGGAAAACAAGACAAAAATGGCACGACTCTAGGACCGTAACGAATTTAGGACATCCGACGATATATATGATAACAAGTCTACAATAATAAAATTAGTGTTACATACTGGTCAATCACCTGTATCAGTGGCGGATCCAGGATTTGTCGAAGGGGAGGGGGGATGTTTGTTGATTACGGAGCCAATAAGCTTAAGGTCTGGGATGAAGCCAAAGTGGGGGCCCAGCCACCGGAAGCTCTCGGGTTGTAGAGCTTTTGAAATTACTTCTAGAGGTTAATTTAGCTAAATATCTATACATAATAATGAAGTTTGGTCACCAAAAGGGGGACCCGAGCCCCCCTCTAATCCGCCACTGTACAGTATGTGTACATGAAAGTTCCAGACTTTTAATCCTCTAAATTATCACTGATTGCTGTATAACCATACATATCGAGACTTCTATTAGGGGGTGTGTATTTTTAGAATATATTATTGTAATTCAACATTTTCCAGGCGGTTAGAAATGCATAAATAAGTACTGGAAACATTAAAAATGGAAATCTAAAATTTCAACATTCGTGTACAGCTAACGCATAGCTCATGGTCTGGTCAATCGAGTGAATTATATCAACTAATTACAAGTAATAGGTTATCTACCTTTCTCGTTTAACACCCGTCCTGATTTACACGGTAACAGATAACAAATTTTCTCCTTACACTACTTCATATTCCTAAACACATAACAGTTTGGGAAAAAATAATTCTTTACCGATCCAGCAACATTTTCGCCAACTCTTCGTCCGTCTGCAGTTGGAGACTTTTCCACCTCCGATGCAGATTCTACTTGTCGTTTTTATGCCCCCGTGATCAAAGATGCATATGTTTGTCCTGTCTGTCATTCTGTCTGAAACTTTAACCTTGGCTATAACTTTTGACATGCGAAGACAAGGGTTTTGATATTTCACATGTATGTTCCTTATGACAAGACCTTGCCGTGGGTACCAAAATTTTTGACCTCGTGACCTTGACCTTGAAGTTTGACCTACTTTTCAAAAACTTAACCTTAGCTATAATTTTCAATGGTAAGTACTAGGGCTTTGATATTTCACATGTATGCTTCTTATGACAAGACCTTTCCGTGGTTTCCAATTTTTGACCTCTTGACCTTGGAAGTTTGACCTACTTTTCAAAAACATTAACCTTAGCTATAACTTTGGTAAGTAATAGGGCTTTGATATTTCACATGTATGCTTCTTATGACAAGACCTTTCCGTGGGTACCAAAAATTTTGACTTCCTGACCTTGACCTTAAAGTTGACCTACTTTTAAAATACTTTAACCTTAGCTATAACTTTTGAATGGTAAGTACTAGGCTTTGATATTTAACATGTATGCTTCATGACAAGACCTTTCCTGGGTACCAAAGTTTTTGACCTCCTGACCTTGACTTTGAAGTTTGACCTACTTTCAAAAAAACTTTAACCTTAGCTATACTTTTGAATGGTAGTACTAGGGCTTTGATATTTCAAGGTGTTCCCTTAAGACAAGCCCTTTTAATCTGGTACCAAAATGATTGAACTTGACCTTGAATTTTGACCTACATTTTAAAACTGTTAATCATTGGCCATAACTTTTTGAATGGTAAGGTATAAATTTCATACCTCTAAAATCTACGCAATAGCACATCACTACCCTTCATGAATATCAAGTACCACGTCGACTATATCACGAGCTGAGACACTTTGATATATCGGCCGAGAGCATCTCCGTGTAGTTAAACACACAAACAGCTCTTGGTTTGAGTTAATGATCTTTCTCTAAAACGTCAGGCTAAATCTACACTCACAAGAATCCATTTCAAACTCTATTGATTACATGTACATACATCCAATGCAGGACTTACTTTTCAGAGAAAATGGAAAAATTTGAAAAATGATCAGGAAACTGAGTATCCTTTGCTTGCTAATACGATATTCTTTCTAAAACTAATATACATCTTGAGAAACAAGAGTCAGACTATAATTGTGATGTAACCTATTCAGATATAAGAACAAGAGCATATGGCGAGAGGAGCAGCTTTCTTTATATAATAGACATTAAAGATACTACACCACATTAGTCATAATATAGTGTCCATTTCAAATAAAGTTTTATGATTTTGTCTTTTTGTTGTATGTTCAATGTGTCAAACTATTAATTATGCTTAAGCTATGTATGTCTTTTAAGAGATCATATTTCCTAGTTGAGTATTAAGGAAGAAATCTATCTGACAAGATCCATAATAATTGCAAATACAACAGTATCTTTCTAAAATTCTGAAAATTAACTTATGAGAATGCTGAGTGCGCATTCTCAGACTCAGGATGGAGGGAGTGCCGCGAGGTCCTCCCCAAGCAAGATTCAACCCAATGTTCGCAGTGTCGTAGCGAGAGAGCAATTCTTAATTGATAAAGGTGCACGAGGTCATTCGGTAACTTGAGGAGCCACAGAAATAGAAAATCAGCACAGTAGGGTACCTGGAAGTGAGCTCTGGTATCATTTGCGATCACAGGATATAGTATCAGGCGGTACAGAAAATGAGGCGCTGCCCATCCCTCACACAAGGCCATGAGGATAGTCGTAGCCAAATATCGAGGGCCTATAATAAAACATTCAAGTGTTGTAACACGCTCACTCTCCATCACGGCGATAAGTGGTGTTAATAGGTTTCCTTATATTGTGTGGGTACGCAACAAACACAAATAAATATCAACTCCAAAATGTGACGCATCTCCATTAGTTCAATGCCATGCAGTCGACCCATCCCTGCCTACCACTTCTTTGTGCAATGAAAATTGTAAGAGCTTGCTTTCACTTACATATAATTTCATGCAAAATATATTGATGATAGTTTGCTTGCACTCCCCCTCTTCACACACGAATTCAATTAACAATAACTATTACTTCATGTGGGATAATATGTTAGTATAGTTTTCGCACACAGACACCTAACTGTCTTGCTAATGATATATTAATAGTAATGTTTAATTCGCTCCCCCATTTGACAACACATCTAACTTCCATCATTTAAAGATCAATCATGCCCTGCTAGCAAGAATAAGTTAATACGAATGACCTTTATTATTTATTTGGGTATTTTTTGCTATTGTGTCAGCAAATAATTCTAGGAAAGTGTTCACCCACACCAGTCTCCTACCCACACGCCATTATGATCTAGATGAGTCATTTATTTTGAAGATTGCCATCAACTCACTGAACACAACTTTCAAAAACACCATCTCAACGTCACTGAATGTTTAAAGATTGACTAGAGAGTAAGTTGGCAAGTAAATTATTTCTACAAGATTCACACTGGAAATATGAGATTATATGAAACATAAAAAATATTCAAAGACTTTTTCCTGTGCATCAACAAAAATGGGACAGAGAATTTTTACAATTCTCAAAGAGTTTTCTCATACGCCCTATCACACATTAACTAAATGAGACAATTCGTGAGCAATAATTCTGTCTATCATAGTTTCTGTTATAGGATACACTTGAGAGTAATAAGTTGCGTCATGAACAGTTTGTAAGTAAGAACATGGTGGGCACGAGCAACTAGGTGATAACGTAGTTGTATAGCTAAGGCTCGTATCATTTCTAGTTTTTTTCATTTTTTTGGTCACACTGATCTGTATTGCAGAGATGGGTCATAATTTTGAGCATCTTCTCTTGAAGCTTCTAGTGACCCCGAAATATCAGGAAGCTGGCCTTGTGGATGGGTGTTGCGATGTCTGACGTAGAAAAAAAGCTGATCGAGTAGACAGGACATCCGGAGAAAGTTATATGTCATTAGCCACAGTAGATTTCCATGAAACAATCATTCCATATGGTTCGTCGACGACTTCAGAGAGCAGAGAAACTGAGCTATTTGCTGAGCCCAAAAAAAAAGGTGAAAGAAATGGTAAACTGCGTATAACAATCGGTAAATTTCACGTTTTCACTATGACTCAAATATTTATTCATACAAATCATGTCTTTGTAAGACAGTAAACCAAACTATGATTAGATCTTTCCTAATATTATATCAGAGAAGGTTGGCTCTGGCTTCTTGTTTGTCCCTTCAGAGTATGTAAGATATGTTTGTACTATATATTATTTTTTTAGCTTCCGAGTTTTTGTAAATAATAATATATTGATATATGATCCGCAATTCATAGTCAATACAGGCACAGCATCTGTGGATTACAACCATAATGGAACATAAGAATAGAGAGAAACTGGCGTTTACACAATACAGTTGTTCCAGATTTAGAATACTTCAGTAATAATTGTACATTCTATATATGAGCATAACTATAATCAGGAACGGCCATTGGTTGAGTGAGTTATCCTGAGAAAAATGTGAAGAAATTGTCTTTTTGTCCATGTTTACAAGATTAATAAATACATACTAACAGATCGTATATCAAAATCAGGATTTATGCTGGAGCCATGATTTGAACGTTCAAAGATTTGGTGACCACATCGCAGCTTATCAGCAAATCTAACAAGAGTAGTCCTAAATGAGCATAGATACTTCTTTAAAATTATTTTTTACTCTCTCCCATAGAATATACTAGGGTATAGCGTAGATGGCCTAGAAGTCTTGTAGTGTGAGGTTTTCTGATGAAAATAGTGACGATTTGAGGAATTAATATCTTACATTGGAGAGAGAGAGCATAGTCGACAGTTGATTAAACAGGAAGTTCAAGCATGGGTTGAAACGATTCACCGATGTTAGAACATCGACTCGGCAACGCTGAATCTACACGATACAGTTGTCATACTCTGAGGATAAAGCTTCTGGCTAACGAAGATTTATTAGGAGAGTCTGATACCCTGCTGGTGCTTCTTTGGTGTAACGAAAATAATATTGTGCCGTATCACATGCACTTCTTTGCTAACAACGCATTTATTCAACTTACTAATATTTAGTCACCTGAAGTCTTTGAAATAATATCAACAGATTCAAGCGAGTTGCCCACATAGAAGCTTGATCATTCGAATACATGGACGAGACTACAATGCAAGCAGCGTTTAACACACTATATATCAGTTGTCCATACTGATGCTACCCTGGTGTCACACAACTCCATAACATGGGAAGTCTTTGGTCACCGTGAGTATAAGATTAAATTGAGAAATAATAATGATTAGATGGGGAACAGAGTAACTAATGATTAATCCATGTTAAGAAATAAATATATTTACCCTAATGAAAAATGGTATGTCATCTAAGTCTATAATAGACAGATGTTGAGGGTGACAACCACCATAGAATTTACATAACTACAGAAACTTCGAGAAACTTGCGTTTGCAAAATACACATACTCGCCAGTACAGTTGTCACATTTTTATTGAGCAACAAGTGCCTTCAGAGGTGCCCCTCATAAAAGAATACTAGCTGACAGCCTCGTGCCTTGTCTGGTATTAATTGAGACAGTATAATGTTGACAGAAATTTTTGTCCACACAAACCGTGATCGAAAATAGTAAAACATCACTAATATCACATAAGATCGACTCGCTATCAGAAATCAATCGAAGATTAGACATTCGAAAGACGATACAGAATTGGATCATAAGCTGACCGTTAGACGTATAACGATCCAAGCTATGTCACATACAACATTGCATCATGCTCTGCTTGGCCCATAGAATTCATGGACTCAAGGTATACAACCAATGGTCCGTGGAATTGATGGTGACTCTAGAAGAAAATATGTTGGACAGATAGAGTAATATGTCTCTGCAATCAGTATTGAAAAGAATACTTCTAATCAACGTCAGAGGAGCTAGAAGATTAGTTTCCTTCAGACATAGCTAAGACAGATTGGACACTTGCCGATTTATTATTTACATCACCGACAATAGCGAGTCATATGGTCAATACAATACTGATTTGCCATGTGCCTACAATTATCCTAGGTAAGGACATGGCCATAGAGGCGATGATCTCTAGCGACGAAAAATAGATGATACCAGGATTAGAGTATTAGTACTAGGAGAGATATAGATAATTTTTATATCTGATCCCTTAGGCCGACTCGCTAAAAACAGGCATAGTGTGACATATAAGATCAGGCAGACTTGGAGAGATCATTCACGTTACACGAACACAGAAAATCATCCAGTGAAGGCAGTAGGGCAAAAACTTTGCTTTAACTCCGATACATAGAATATTATTTAGCCGAGTATGGCGGAGCATATAATGACTAGTATTTAATCTGAAGAAGAAAATATGAGCCGAATACTGGCCTTATGGAGATACGTGTTTACCTTAGATAAAAAGAGTATGTGACGAATACAATATTAGAATATATTGTTCCTTTTAATTCGAAAATTGTCTTTCGTAAAGACCCCACGAGGTTACTATGTTTCAGAAAGCCGAGAAGTGCTCCTAAAAATAAAAGATCTAAAAATCAGAACGATCGGCATTTGCCCTCTTCCCGCATGAACTAATATTTTTCAATTAAGTGTTTGAAATATCGTACATTGAAAGATAACCAAAACCTCCTTATAAAACCCACTACTCATCTCCCGATAATTAAAGCATACATGTTAAAACTACTTTCTATCACGCGACCTAGCGCTTCTGTTTTCATCACCGTGTTTGTGGATAAGTAATTCAACCCATGAAAAGTACATTATCTTCATACACACAATATTGATCATACCGAACACTGTGACATATATGAGAGCATACCTTGATCCATTTATCATGATCTCGCTGAGGTAGAACGACACTTGACCTTCTAGACGAAGAGACACAACAAGTATCCAAGAATCAGAGAGAGCACAATAGGACCGATGGAGATCACAAGATCGGATGAGACCAAAATCAATCTCACTTCAGTTGTTATGCCATAACGATTGCGAGGTGGACTCTAATCATTAGGTTTGATGAGATTTGCTGAATGGTAATTAAGAAGATCATCCATATTTAATCTACGATGCCATCAAAAAATATTTCAACTAATATGAGATAAATAAGGATTCTACATCTTATTGATAAAGATGTGTATCATTTCAGATCTCGATATGCTACATGTCATTTCAATTTGTTACTATATACAACTAATTACCCAACTACGTGTTGAAATTATTTTATTCACTCAATCTGTCCACGTACATTTTCTAATAATGTAAAATAGATTACAATCTATCTTGCAAAACTGAACTCGTAAATTGAGAGCAGTCGTGAATCTATAATTTAGTTATACCGCATAGATAAAATAGCCTGTCTTCATTGAAATGAAGCACCTTGTGTCTACATCAGCATATTATGCTCTCATGTTTCCTCATATTCAATTCTGTAGTACAGTATCTTTTCGACTTGTGCGAGAAAGTTTATAAATATGTGGACTTGTTTACCTGTTCTAGGGACCCCATAAAGATATATACGATAGCAGCGAAGAAATCCTTATGGTTACACAGGGTGCAAACCTGTTAAAGGTTTTTCTCACATATTTAAGCTTAGAGCGTACATGCTACGAAAATTAAATCATAAGTGGTGAAATCTCGTCGCTAAGTGTGTTACTCTATGGCTTATGGTGAATTCCAGAGAACACTAATATGAATGAACAACGAGTTGAAAGGAGACTAAAACATTTTGACATATCTGAGAATACCAAATGACTGAGATTTAGGGACTTGACACAACTTTTGATTTGATTTTTTAGTACTTTCACCACGAAGCATCCAATCACGTATAATTATCCAAAACAACTAAGGAAAATTCGAGAAATCGATTCTTCTAAACGAGTTTACCACCCTCTTATTAAGCAGATCTCATTAACGTTAATGACATATCAGGAGTAATTCATCTCAATCGTTAGGTTGGTATAAAAGTATTAAACATCTGCCTTCAATTAGAGCCGGAAATCACATTCTTTTGGCTCAACTCGAACTAATTTGTCATATTAGTACCAGTTGGTGCAGAATAGACCCTCTTATTAAAAATATGACCGAAGTAAGGATATACCAAAGATGAGCAAATAGGGAACATCTATCGTCCCTACATAGGGTAGTAAAAAGCTAATTTATGTATGAACACGCATATCTTATATATAACGTTTATTCTAGGTGAACGATAGATATAGGAGAAAGATCTATGAGTCCACGAATTCACAAGTCAACTGTGCGTACGTACCTTCTACAAGAACGTTGACAACACCAGAGTCCTGTTCTACTCACCTTAACCCCCCGCCCTCAACTTTGTTGCAAATTCAATTATTGCGTCATCAAGAATGTAATAGAATATGATTTATGTTTCCAACTTAAGTTTCAAATGAAAACGAGTGACGGATTGAATTAGACTGCACTTTTGATATAGTAGCACACCGAACTATTATAATTAAGAGATAATAAACAATACTGTGACTAGTTAACATGCTTTTTTCAGAGCTGCAACTCCAGCATTTGGATAAGTATAGGATATTTAGATGTGCAGATCTAAAGATTGTATTGAGTGTTAAGGATGTAGAGCGAATTGAGCTTATTCAATGAGTTAGGGAGTTACAAGTGTTTATTTGGTGATAAGGTCTTCAAAAGAATCACCTTTTCGGGAACTTAATACCATTTAGCTAATATTTACTATCCAAAGGCGACGGTGGATATCAAAGCATAAATTTTATACACATAGATGGAAGAAACATAATTACACCCCAGACTAAACTCGTTTCATCCATCAGATTCAAATCCAGAATGCAAGATGTCTTATCTGGTCGATGCCACTCATATGATATAAATATGCGTCACATCTCAATTCTTGCATAAATCTTCATACTATTAATGTACAATAATTATTCGAACCTATCCTGTAAAATAATAATTTCTATATTACAATTAAAGGAACAATATCATACTCGAAAAATCACAACATCGATATCTGAGTGTCTGTTATTTTCTACACAGCAGTTTGTTAAATACATCTATTGATAGCAAGCTACCCTAAATATGACAAAAGTACTATGGCAAGACTTTAATATTATCAAGATATGTAATAATCTTGATTAGCCCAACTTGTGGTATTCAAGTCCCATATCTTTGTGTCTTGCAGGAATTGTCACCAGCAACAGTTTCTTTCTCAAATTATCGTTCTGTCTGCGCATTACGCCGTATCGTTATATCCCTGTGTACCTTCTTCTAAAAATTGATCTGTTATCTTCCATGGTAACAACTCAGTGGTACATTCGTCTCTTCACAACCCGTCAGCAAGATTTCCAAATCCCAGAAAAATGAATATAATTATTGATATATGTATGGTGACACACGATGTCGTCTCTTACACTTGTTACATTAGAAAAACCTGTTCCACAAGTGTAACAATACAATGGATCATCCTTTTGTGATAACTTCAACTATGAAAAATTGCGAGTTTTAATTCTGAGTGTTTTCGAGAGATTACTAAAAGTTAAGCTACATACCAACACGAGAGCTATCGACGCCACCTCGCCCTTTATGAGCTCTTATACCTGGACGCTTCAGTCTATTTACTAAATTCAAATATGGAAGATGCGTAACTCCATAAGTGGCAGTCCACAATACACCATGCACTTCACTCACAGCATCTTTATAATTATCCTTCTTCATGAAGCTATGTATAAAGAAAAGTCTATTTTTATGCGAGATTCACACTCCTAAGATGCAAAGGATATCAATGTACTGATCGCGGGAAGTCATAAATGAGAGAGAAAAGCCTACATATAAGATTAGAAACAAATTTGTCCAAAATCATCCGAGAATGTATATGTGACAATTCTAATGCGATGAAGATTTACTGCCCTCAGAGGTCGCATTGACCGGAGTCTTTTCTATACCACTAGGTTGTATTATACTGGGCACACTGCTACAATACGTATTCAGGACACATAGGAGCCATCTGGCTACCGGTTTCTACGCTCAGCATCCCGGTAGTTACAATTAATGAGTAGTCCATAAATGGTCACGGAAGGCTCTTTAACTGCGCATGTATTATACTATGCGACAGATCTCAAGACAAATCTGGCTTACAATATTCACTAAGTTGACAGGATATACACTATAGTGCAAGACGCTTGGCAATAAAACATCTGTCATGTCATATGATGTGAGTCACTGGTTTTATTATAGTCAATTAGCTTTTCAAGAAGTCTTCCTGCACATCTGAAGGTCTTCCTATAGAAAACGGTTGCGCGGCAAATAATCATAGTCTACAGACAGGACCGACACTTGCTGAGAGCTACAATGATATTCTTATCGCGCCAAACCTTGACTTTTGGCGGGCGGGTTATAAATAAATTGAATACATCAAAAACTAGCATTGTTCGCCAATATATATGAGAATGTCTCATCGTGCAGGCAACAGTAGCATATGACCCACTAGTAGTCAAATGTTGGACTTAAATGGAGTTGAGTTCATGAAAAGATAGTTCTAAGTTGCATTCGTCTTCTGTCACTTACTTGTATGAAAATTAACTAACCCTCCCCAGCCTACATCCGTCTCTTAACTATCTAATAGCTTAGAGATAAAAAAATCAACCGTTTACAACTATATATTTTAACTCTCATAACAATTTCTAAACAATAACAGTGTCCAATGAATATCTATGCTTGAAATACACAGATATTTCGGACCCACCAGACGCACTCACACCCCATCCGCGTTCCCCCGACGACCAAACTCTCTCCACGCTCTACTGGTCTCACCATGTTTGCTTTTGCTGAATATGAAAAACACACGACAGCTATGACATCGACACGACCTGTTACTGATATTGCATATACAAAAATCCAAAATGTGTGGAAATTCTATTTAAAAATAAAATTTAGTCATAAATAAACTTAAGTACAGTCAATTGTGGATATCTATCAATACTCAAAAAATATATATCCCGATTTTTTCTGGAGAGCAGATTGCCATATTATAAGGGGTTAACTACGAGGTGGCATTTTCTGTACCCTACCCTCCCTTCTCCGTTTCATAGAAATCTTAATGCTTTAAAATTGCCCGATTGTTTATGCTGTAGTACCGAAATCAACTTAAATGGGGTGTAATCCTATTCATATTTTAAAATATTATACCTATCATAATATAAGAAGTCAAATGAATTTATTACCACATAAATTTGAGACTATACTTGTCCATACCATAATCAATAGTCAATGGTACTAATTCCTCAGCTCGTCTCCTCACTCCGCACACCTCGCGGTCCAAAACCAATCATCAAAATTTTATGAACATTTCTGTACGTTTTCTTGTGGGCATCATAATGCCCATTAAGAAAAACTGATAAGCGGCTTATTTTTCAATTGAAGTATCCTAAGAAAACTGGTGAGATTTAGTCACTTTGCTAGTACATTATACGGTCTATAAATTACGAGCAAGCATGAACAATCCTATATTGTGCTATCCCTTCAAACTAATGGCAATAATTTTCATCAAGCCACAAAGCTTTTAATGATTATTGATACTCCCGCTTTGGGATTTTCCGATCCTCGTGCAGTTTCACTATGAAACAGTCTTAACAAGCACTTCCGGTGTCAGTGGGATGAAATAACCCTTAGATTTCACTAAGGGGCTTAAAGAAGTATGTTACACCAAGCCATAATTAAGAACAGTGAAACACATTCCCTTGAAGAAGACACAGCTCATGAAATACATCCTAGAACTTCCATCACAATGTACGATATAATGTTCAGGCAATGGTTTCTCTATCATGAAAAAGTTTCTTCAAAGAAGTAAATGATTCCGCCATACAACTAATTATGCGCTTCATATTCATGCTAAGATGGATTTAAAAACCAGTGTTTGCTAGTCTTAAAGTTTTTCTACCACTGATCACCCTACTCTATTTTTTTCCATAATATGTATTTTTTTTGTAGTCTAAGTCGACCATTACAAAATGATAACATACAACATAAATTCCTAGAAACAATGTTGTCTTTGAATTACAACCACTCATATTAGAGCCCATACCTGTGATTTGCCCAGCATGGTTTCTACGAAGTATCTCGAATGGGATCCAAGGGAGCAAACGGTTCTTAAATGGTGCTGTGTTCATTGTCGCCAATCAGCAAGTCGGGGTTTTGGAATATATATTGTTGCTTGTTCGCAACGAAAAAATTAAGAAAGAGCTATACACTTCCTTTTTAGACAAGCTATGGGGATGAGTAACTGACATGTATTCATCTGAGACCATTCTGTGTTTAAGTACACCACCAGCATACAAGTCCAAACCAGGGTAGTGTCGCATCGAACGGCTCAGTAAATATTGGATGTGTTGGATTGCAGCTATAACGTAGGATGCAATTTTGAACTTCGGACATTCTGCCAATCACGTCAATCTGCAGCAACACAGGTCTCAAGAGAGTCCAGTATACTCTGCAGCTATCTCACATATCGGGTGACACATAGGTAACACGTCCCTGGCTAAAATTAAACATTTTAATTCAATACTAAATACATATTATTGACATTAATTCACAAGCAGTGTTTAACTTGGTTATTCCTGACTTAGTTTGCATGCAAGATTATATTTCAAGCACATATAGTACAAAGTGACGACGACGCTTGTTATCTTCTTTAAACTAAAGCTCTCTGACTTATTGAAACAGAGTTATTGAATTATTCGCACTTGAGCAATGTTCCCTGAACCATACAGAATGTAATATAAGAGAAAGCGACTATGTTAAATAAACTATCACCAAGTCATCCGTATGTTTTCCCGAAGAGTCAAAAAGTATCACACATGGATCTACAAGTCTGGGGAATCCCTTGGTTTCATTTACATCTTCGATTTCCTTAGGAGAGTACTAGTATTTCCTCTTGATAGATCCAATTCTTTGTGGATATTGTAGCTTTATCACTCCGCATCTCAAAAAAGTATTTTTACACAATAATCTATTAGGCCCGAGAAAATGATATGCTCTGAATAGCGCGCATTTAAACAAAGATTGTGTGATACTGTCATCCGACAGAAACCCTATATTTTTCCACTGCCCCCTAACACTTTGGTTTCACTCAAAGACCCATAACTTGAATAACGGAATGACACCGGTGATGTTTCTGCCTTTTTGCAACACACAAAATTGACAGCACCCAGTTAGTTACTACCTAAAATCAGGTTTTATTGAATAACGTAAGGAACATTAACGAGAGTATTTACTCTGGACAGCGCAATTATAAATAATTAATGCATGTATCACTAACAATCAATATATTAGACTCTAACATATGCGAAACAAAAAAAAAACCAAAATAATACAAATATAAAAATAAAAAAAAAGAAATTCGTGATCCACTTTATCACCACTTCCAATTTTTTTTCCACGTTGTACAGGTTAACACACACACATTACGGTGATACTTGTTGTTGCGCTCTTAATGCATGTACTGAATGGAAATCATTATAAAGTGTAACCCAATAAATTGCGGTAACCTAGTTCCAAAGTAGGACTGATAGATCAATCTGTTGCTATCCGTAGACTCCAGTTCTCTATTAAGTGGTGCCAATCCGAACTTGAGAGCAAGCGGTTCCGCTTATAGTAGCTCTGTATTGACAAGATGAGTGCCTTGTGTCCTGTATTCAAATTTTGTTTCGTTTGAGTTTGCCCATTTCTAATTGCTCGGGCATATGTTCTTTCCCACTCCTGCCATTGAAATTATGCTCGCTTACGAGTATTCGCCGAGGTGATATAACACGTGACGAACAAACGGTGTTTAATTTTCATTAGGCATCCTGTGAGGCAAATTAAACAGAAGAAAAAATAAGAGTTCGCACTGTGAGAGAGAGTAACCGCATGAAGTCTAAGTAAGAACTGTATATCTCGAACAAAATGCATACTAAGAATCTACTACCACTTCGGCTCCTCTCTTGACACTCTTCTCGCCCACATACGCGACCCAGCGACACAATGCGAGATCTTGCCTACGCGCGCCTTCAGTATGCTCGCTCCGACGTCTCCTGCCGCTAAATCGCCACTCCGGCAGCTCTTCCTGTCTCTGTCCTTCCCCCTCCCAGTCTGCTACTCCCTACCTTAAAGCTTCATTTCGATCCGGACGCGCCAAAAACACCAGCCAACACCTCGTTGACGCCAGCACCCCGCGTGACGTTCTACCTGTAGCTTTAAGCCTGCCCTCATTTTCTCCTCACCATCTAAGCTCCAGCGCCGATCCTTGTGCCAGCCCTCGTAATGGACATCACGCACAAGACTACGAGACCTTCCTCCCTCCTCACTCCATCCGTCCAACCGCCTTAGCGCCACCGCCCTCAAAACCATGAATCTGAAATCAAGCCCATGGTCGCTTGGTCATCAATCACAGCTAGCCAGGCTTTAACTTCTTACAACTACCCGCGTACGCGCTCCTCCAAGCATTTCCATCTGCAACTCTACACTGCTATGCTCATTTGAGCACGCCCGCCCTCCCTCCTCCTCTCTCCCGAGTCCCGCTTCTCTCTCCGCTCATCCTCTCTGTCCTCTTTTCGCCGTCTTTTTTTTTCTCTCCTTCCGTCATTACACTTAACCCATCACTCTAGAAAGCGTCCGATCTGCCACAAGCTGGCACACAGCCTTTCGCAGCCCTGCCTCATCTCTTTAGGTAGCGCTCATCTGCTCATCTGTCGTATTTCTGCCTCAGTCTGACTCGAAATTCTCACAACCCCCGATCTTTGCTTTACTCTTTATCTCAGTCGTACTCAGATTTGGTTCCTGCAACAGCCCTTTATCTGTCCAGTCGATCACAGACCATTCGCTCCTCCGCAGAAAACTCCGAGGCGCTTGCATACTTGGCACACTCCAGCCACGCGTGCTTCGAAGCTGGCCTCCTAACGGCGGTGTCGACTCCTCGCTATTCGAAGCTAACTTTAGCCCCTCTACCTTCTCTCTCCTACTACGTTAGCCGTTGCCAGCTCCACCTGCAGATTCATTCTCCCAACTATGATCCACCCCCCTCGCCCCACAAAAAGATCCCATGTAACGTGCCAACCTTCACGTTTCTCTCAAATTTAGCACGAGCCTACCTTGCTCAAAAACTAATCGATGTCGTCGCTGTGGGCCTTCTCTCCGGCTGTTACTCTTCCCCCAAGATATTGAACAACCCGATTGAGGTAAAACATGCCACCTCCTCCTGCAGACACACTGAATTACGCAATCAAAACTGATCTCATTTATTTTCACCCACCGCCAAAGCCAATTCCAATCGCACCGCTACTCAATCTATAACAACATTCATCGCCTCCCTCCAAAAATTAACCTCCCCCTCCTCTAATTACTCAAAACTTCTTCCACTGTTTATATCTATATCCTCGCTTCACAACTATTCATCTCGCTCCAATCTCGACTCAATCTTGTATATATGGCAGAAAACATAATACGAAGTAAGATAATACCGTGCAGCAAGATGTCTCACTTCCTATTTTAAAGTATTTAATAAAGCTATCCTTACTTTCACTGACTTTGTATAGGAAAGCACTTATTTCATCAGTTATACCTTAACACATTGCTAAGCTTCTCTCTCCCTCCCTTACCCGCGCATGCTTGTCTCTGTCCAAGAGATCGAGCCTGTAGACCCTGCACTTGCGCTTTCCACCGGGTATTTAGCATACCTGCTCGCTCCTTGCCTCCGCCATTGCCCGATACATGACCTTGAGCGTTCTCATGATTGCGTTCCGAAACCTAGCTATTTTTTGTTGGTCAGCTGCGTATTGGTACGCGTTTCACCCAATCCACTTCCGCATTCCAACATATTTAAGCCACTATTTCTACTCAAACGCGCAATATATACGATATACTACACCTGATGAACCTATCCAAAACTCGTCTTCATTCACATCACCATATCCTATCCAACCTTCAACTGTAACATTGCATCTTGAAACCATTACCCATTTCTACCACACCTTCCGCTATTAGCCCTCTACTCGAAATATTGCGACACACCATTCAAATTTCTCCTAGCTTTAACTGCATCGACACCTGAGACAACTTAACCTTACTACACGGCTAACAATCATGTTCCTTCACATCGGTAACCATCATGTTCATCTCTGCTATTGTGCGCTTCCTATCCACACTTATTCATCCCTTTCCAGTACCTTCCATTTCTTTCCCCCTCCAACTTCTTTCTACAACTCGACCTATAAACTGGCAACGCGGTAACCTCTAATGTTTCATCACCTCATAATTGCTCAACCTCTTAGAACACTAACGTCTATCCATTCTCTGCACTCATACTTACCGCACTATCCACCCTGTGTCCTCCACCTGCCTATGCACCGCATATCTATCAATCCCTGGCGTTTCTCATACCCTCTATGAACCCCACACATTGAATTTTCTGATCCTTGACAACCTCTCGTGTGCCCGCTTTTGCAAACTCATACTACTCAAAAGCGGTCGTAACATGCCTTACTATTCACCGCAACATGTTAATAAGATCTTCTACTGCTCACCTATTCATGCTTTTCCAAGATCAACCCATGCTCATTTTCCACTTCCCTTGTACGTTTGTGCCCACTCCCGACCCCCACTCTCACACACGCCATTCTCTTGAATCTCAAATCTCACCACAATCAAAAATCACTATCTTTACTTGACCAAACTGACTTGTTCCTATCCACCATACAATAAAAAATCATGAAATGCAAAGCTACAACCTGTTTTAATCTTCTATATTCACCCAGGCGATCACTCTTCCTGTCTTCTCCAGGAATAAACTGCCTAATCGCCATACGGCTCAACTCACTCTATCTCCCTCTCCCAACCACAAGCAGGCCCCGTGGGCCCCACATCGCCTCACCTCGCCAGTATTCGGGCCCTCGCACCTATCACTCCGTCCGAATCTCGCTATTTAAGGTCAACTGTCTGTATTCCCCTTGGTCTCTGCCTACGCCAAGAAATCCTTTACATATCATACCTTCCAAACGCCCTAAACTTTCCGATTCCCTATCTGTGCGCCACCATAGCCCTGGGTTCATGATCTTGTACCCACTCTCGGCAATTCCTCACCTATATCAGCGCGCAACGTCTGCAATTCAAATTCAGCCTTCTCCTGCGTCTGTGGTCCTCTTTGCGAAAGAAGCCCATTTTCTAAACGATTCTTCCCCTATCATAAGCTCATACTGTCAACACTCTTGCTCCCCGCCTATTGTGCGCCCCCCATACCGTACCCCTCCCACCCTCTTCCCCCGGGGGTCATCGATTTCGACATCAAACTTGAATCCTCCCCCACTTTCATCAGCGACAGCTCTCCATATAACTCTCCAGCCTTCTCCTGGCCAGGTGCGTTCCCTTCGCCGCCAGAACGTAAGTTTTTAAAATTTTTCCTACTCCTAATCTCTCATGCCCTAAAACTTTTGACTCCCCTACTTGCTGCGGGGCCCAATTCGTACCCCGCGCGAGTCCATCGATTTGAACAAACTTGAATCTCCCTCTATAACTCAGGACAGCTTCTCATAATAACACTTCTAGCTTTCCCTGGCGCCCAGCCTGGGCTTCTCCTTGACTAAGAACGCGATCTTTTAACAGACTTCTTTTCTCTACTACTCACATCATATCTAACACCACTACTTTGATCCCCCTATCTGTGGCCGCCATCGCGTACCGGCCCCCCGGGGCGTCCCACTCCTGATTTGCAACAAACCTTTGACATCTCTCTATCACTGCAGGCAAGCTTCCAATATAAATCTCCCGCCCAGCTTTCCTGCGTCCCACGCCTGGTTCTTAAGAAGCAGATTTCTTAACGCACTTCTTCCCTATATATCCACTACTCGCTCAGCGGTGCAACGCCATCTTTGACCCAACACCTATATATCCGGAACAATCACGGCCACGCTTTTTCAATCCTAAACACATCATAGGCCGTGTCTTCAGTGGTCCCATTTTCTCACGCTCACATTTAACACCCTACATATCGTATCCTCACTCCCTACCTCCCTTAAAGTCTATACACCACCACCCTCCCTTCTTTCTACCTCGGGAAATCATCTCCCCATGTTGGAGCATTCCACCTTTCACAATTACACAAACTGGACAAGCTATTTTATACCGGACCATCCTCTTTTCTTTAATGTTAGTAATCTCCACGCTTTTCCTGAATTCACTCCGTTCACGTATTTTGAATACTATCCTGCGTAATTATTCGTAGCATCTTACACCATTTAAAACAACACACTTTCATAAATCGGAGAAGCAAGTTCTGCGCTCTGGCACTCTCTCCCCTAAATTGGTCAATAATGGCCAAATTGCCCCTCCCTGGCCACCGTACAACTGCCATGCGCAGCTTGTAATAACTAACCTACGGTTCTATACCCTTGTCTATCTATACTACACGCCTTACACAACTTCCTCACATAAATTGTGAACTCGGAGTCGTCGGATATAAGATCAATAACCTCTAAAAATCTATGAACAAGAAAAGCATTAACAAGATAGCCCATCTGACCTGCACGTATATGAAATCAAGTAATAACAAAAACAAAAATGTCTTTTAAGTGTTCTACGACCACCTTTGTTACATTTTTAAAGTCACGTAACAGCGATATAAATAATCGCAAATCCTAAACAGATCATATACCCTGTACATGTAGGCTCATGAAAAAGAATCGTGCCTGCAACACTCCTTAGATTGCCACAACCTACCATTCAAATTATATCCAACATGATCCACGTAGCTTTGGTCATCATTTTCAAAATTTCCGACCACCTTTTTCTTTTGCGTTAGAATTAACATCTCCCAAGAACACCTCCCCACTACGCACACTCAATTTCGCCTACTCACCAGGTTAATCTTACACTACTCATACGGCAATAAGTATCACAGCATTACACGCCGATCTTTAGCCCCAAATCTTCACCCTCAAGTTAAGCGCTCACCCTCAATTCTCTAACAATGACATACTCAATCTGACAATGTAAACAAAACCTTTTTCTCTTCGTACGCTCTCTGAAAAAAATATACGGATAATCTCCTACCGTCACAAATACTAGGAAACTCTTCTTCGTACAACACATACGGACTAATATCCCCGCAAACCCAGAAAAAGATAGGACCACATAATATTTGCAATACTACGGATCACCTTCCGACTACCCTCGCATTACGTCAATCTACTTCTGATCCCCTACTCTATGGCCCATGCGCTACCCGGGGGCTCATCGATTCTGCAACCCAACTCTGCACCATCCTCCACCTTCTATCAAGCGAAGCCTTCCATCATAAATCTCAGCTTTCCTCGGTCCAGCTGGCTTCTTGGACGAAGATGACCTTTTTTCAACAGATTTATTCCCTATACTACATCTACTCACCATGTAAATCCCTTTGATCCCCCTCATCCTTCGTGGCCCCCCATCGCTAAGCCCCGGGGCTCCCACTTGATTCTGAACCTAACTTGAATCCTCATATCATCAGCGAAGTTCCCTACAAATCCTCAGCGTTTCTCCCTGGCCCAGTGCGCTTCCTCTGAACAAGAAGATTTTTAAAAGATTCCTTCCAATATCATACATCCTCTCATGTAAACTTCTGATTCCCCTATTGTCGGCCCCACCTCCGCCTACCCCCCCGCGGTCATGATTTGAACAAACTTCGAATCTCCTCCCTACTATGACGCGACGCTTTCCATATAAATCTCAGCTTTCCTGGTCCAGCTGGCCTTTTCCAAGATAGCAAGATTTTTTAAAGATTTTCATCATATACCATCATCTTCGACCCCCGCCCAGGGTGTCCAAGCCCACCCTTCTTCTGGACACCAACACCTCATATACGGACACCAATAGCGCCTTCCTCTTTCAATCAAAACATATAGGCGCCGTCATCGTCTCACGCGATACTTTTTTACACCCCCTGAATTTTAACACCTCCATCATCGTATTACCTCCCCTCCCCCTTCAAGTCTTATACCACACCCTCCACCTTTTACTGAACATCATCCATGTGGACGCACTTCTTATCCAGCCAATCTACACACCACCACTGGCCACAAAGCCTATTTTCTAACAGGAACAGTCTTCCCTTTCTCTAATGTTAGTAAATTACGGCCTCTTTGCAACCATTCATGTTCATCGCTACTCTTTTGACCTACCTACACTCCTGCGCCTACTTACTCCGTACGATTTCACACTATTTCACAAAAACACCAACTTTCATAACATCGCATGACACGCACCACGTCTTTCGGTTGGACACTCTTCTCCCCCTCTAATTGGTCAATACTGGCCTACAAAACATTGCTCTGCCAGTCAAATGCTGGCAGCTCTTGTCTAACTAACCCTACGCGTACTCTGTCCCACATCTACTAATACAGTCTAACACACTCTCACTCCCATCTTCACACAAATTGTCGAACCTCCCGGCAGGCCTCCGGATTATATCCCACATCATCCAACTCTAAAAATATGCAACACAGCAAACGATCTAACCAGATAGATACCTGGCACTCGCAGTACCTCAAGAATCAAGTCAAAAACAACAAAAAAAAGTTGTTCCTTACCAGTGTTCTAACCGACCATTTGTTATCATTTTTAACCAGTCAC
>CAJDSM010124838.1:0-10626 GCA_903981925.1 Ostrea lurida
GTTCTATTTTTAGTAACACCTGTTCAATCACTGCCACATTTTGATTGATTACCACATATACAGACGCCTATAATCACTGATATCAGAAATTCGTTCCCCCCCACACAAACACCCCATTCAGTTTCTGTTAGAAGTTTGCCCGCCTCCCCCACTCTTCCAGGGATTTAGGACACCCCCTCCCCTTTTCACACCTCTTATTGCCTCGTAAATTTTTTTCTGTTACAAGATTTAGAACCCCCCCCGTCAGGATTTCTAGAAAGCCCTCCCCCTCCTTTCACAAAACGCCACCTACGCCATGAGTAAACTAACTGGTTATTTCTTTTATATTCGTTTGAATCAAAATGGATAATATACATATAATTGACGAAAGCGGCAAGATCAATTCAAAGGTTTGAGAACAGAAAAAGAGTGACCGTTACCTCCTAAAATTTCTGAATTTCAGTGTATAAACTTTATAACATTTACACGATCAAAATATCACTGTCACATGTATCTAACTTACAATACAATTGCATTCCCACTTTTTTACCGCACACCCTTTGAAATATCCTTTAAACATAAATGTGTCTTGAGGGGACTAACTGGACTATTGAAAGCATAGATGTTCAAATTGCTTACCTTTTATGTTAAATTCAATTAGATATATAGGATGTTATATACAAGTGATAAACTACACTGAAAATAGTCATATGTTATGAGACTTGTAATGCGATGCCCCGTGTTCACATCAGAGGGTGTGATACAAGACCAGTTAAAGATCCCTTTGAGCCTAAAAACGCCATAAGCACCAAACACAGAATTCTTAAATTGATGTTAAGAACCCAGAATATGGTTTTTTGCTACCTCCTTTATTCGGAAGGTCCGTTGTTGCCCACACTCGATTGTATATGTTTTTTGATTATGATTACGTTTGACACCAATGTAACTTCGCCTAGAAATTCTAGCTACTTAAGATTAATCCAAAAATCAAACATAAAAGCATCGCAATGAATAAACAACGAAATAAAAATATACACACGCTGATGATTTAACTTTAGCTTTAAATGTGAAATGTCGTTGAAAACTTCTCTAAGATGTTATAGAATGAATTTTGCAACATGCGGGATTCAAAAATAAACATAAGTAAGAAACAGGAATGTATTCTATTTTAGGCATCTAAAAACTTGTATAAATGACTTGTATGGTATTAAGTAACGTATAAAAGCACGTTAAGATGTTTTTGGGAATTTATATTGGTCACGTAAGGAAGAATGTTATAATAAAATTGGTGATGAAATAATATCACAATATAGAGAAACTATTTGAATCGTGGAAAAGGAGAAAACTAACTTATTTTGAGTAAATCGTGCATAATAAAGACACGGCTATATCTAAACTTGTATATGCTAGCTTCAATATAACTTTACCTGACAATACTATAACATTAAGAAAATACAAGTCTTATATACAACATTTATTTGGGCATAAGACTGAGAGAATTAAGCGAATATAATTGATAGGTAGTAATCTTACAAGGTGGATATTCAATATGTATTTGAGTGAATGTAAATTGAAAAGCACTTAAAAGCTGCTTGGGTTTTAGATTGTTAAAAAGCCAAATCTTGTATTTGTATATGATTTTTGAAAGTTATTGTAAACGGTTAGAATATTATTGTACCATTGTTTGTGTCTGCAGATAAAAAGGTAGAAAATTTTGAAAATAGATAACTTACCACCTATTATCAGACAAATGTTATGTTCTTTAATGAGTGCAAATTAAGTACCTAGACAAAGTTTTTCACCGGGAGGATTTTCAGCAACCGATATGGGAACAATTGTATTTTCTTTATAAAGGTAATACATGTTTTTTAAAAACTGGATATCATGTGAAGTTTTGTATGTGAAGATTTATTTAACGAAGAAGAAATCTCAAAACAACTTTCAGATTTTTAAACTTATTAGAAACAAAATCGAACTGGAATGTGAATTTAGTTTATTTTCAACCTGTTTTTTAAAACGATTATGTTAGAATTTCGATTTTTCTAATTGCAATGTTTATAAATAGTACAACACAGAAAATAACTTTCTTTTCTACACAGGAATTATTGAATATTAGGGACAAAAGATGAGTTTCTTGAGAAAATCTTGATATAAAAAGTTTTGTGAAACCACATTCATCAACGAGTTTTAAATGTGAGTTTAACATTGAAACTGATCGGTTGAAAATCTATATTCAATGTAAATTATTGGATATCAGTGATAAAAAGTTAGCAGAATTTTAATTACAAGTTTTAAATAATATCCTCTGTAATAATGCATATCTTAGTAATGGAAAAGAGACACAACAGTAATTGTAAAAATTGTCACATAAAGGGAAACTACAAAACACCTTATTTTTGAATGCGAGAATGTTATTCAAGTATGGAATATAGTACAGTGCTCACCTAAATATTTAATAATATTATTGAAACACATTAATGAATCGGATTCTTTTATGACACAATACAAAACAAAGCATGCATTTAACTATTTCTATGTAGCATATAGAAATATAGTATAAAAAAATGTATGCGTAGGTTGTATTCAATTGATGAAAACTTGTTATGAATATTTTTCACATATCAAATTTCAATTAATGAATTATACTTCATGTTTTTGAAAATATCAATTCGCTTGACCATAGACCTTTTTGAAAAACTTTTCCTGTTGGTAATGCTTTTTTTTTTTTTTTTTTGGTTTTTTTTGTTTTTTTGTTTTTTGTTTTTTTTGTTTTTTTTTGGTTTGTTTTTAGTTTTTTAATATGAAAATTTTACTAAATTGCTCATCATACGTCAATACAATATATTTATCATACATAAATTGTCTATTATAAACTTTGTTAATATTAATATCATTACTCAGTATAATCTATGTAGTTTCATATGTATTATTCAATATATATACCATATTTATATACTCCTGCGTGATGTTTTAGGCATATTTACATTGTAATAGTTGGAGCTTAGTCGAGCCCATCCCGGGCAGCTGCTTTTCGAGTTATTGTAAAGCGTCACTTTGTTATGATATAGGTCTGGGAAATAAACATGATATAAAAAAAAACGAAAAAAATACTTCGCCTTGTTGTGTTTTCAAACTTTGTACTTTTTTACTTTGGAAATGATGCAGAACTTTCTTTTTAATCTCCTTACATTCGTATTTTGTATACAAATAACACCAAATACATAACTCATATCGAACAATACGAAAAAATGAAAAAGGTGATGATAACAGTGACAATCTTGTATCCCAATACATAAACACGAACTGAGGCAACACGAGACCGTCGATACACCAGGAGTATATTTTCAGCAGTGTTAATAAATGGGAAGTTGTGTTTGGTTGTTTGTGGCTTCTCCCACACAGTGAAAGAGTTGTGAGTGAGACTTTAAAAAAATATTAAAGTCCTTCCCGTTACACTTTCTTTTAAAAATTTTACATTTTATTTTAATATTGTAAAATCTTATTTGAAAACTGAACGATATGATATTATTTATATGATCGTGCTCGATTTTTTATCAGAAACCTATAACAATTGTTTTCATTTAATTTATATAATTAGTCTATAAACTTTCTCCATAAAACATGTGCGTTGAGCATTCATATACTCATGTGCTTTGTATTTCAATATTCTGACAGGTTTTTACAAATTTTGTGATACTCCTTTCATTTGCTAAGGTATGAATTATTTGGAGCATACAGGTCCGGTTGTCTACACTCGATTTTGATTTTGTTTTTTGGAACTATGATTTACGTTTCATACTTTGTTACTTCTCCATTATATGCAACAATTTTTGATAATTATTATATTGTTTTTTGTCTATTTCATTTTTTTTTGTTCAATAAAATTTTTATATTAGTTCATTTATTTTAATTTTTTTATATTTTATTTTTATTATATTTGTTGTTTTTTGTTATGCCCAATTTTTTTTCCTGTGAGATACAGGAATGCCATCTTGTTGCAGAGTACATTTTGTCCCCCCCCAAAAAAATAAATAAAAAAGTCAACCTGCCGACCAAAATATTGACGATTTTGACTTGGAGCTCAAACCCTGCAGTTAATTAAGGATTATCCACCAGTTTGATCAGTAAATTATTTGTGTGCATAACAGAGAGCGTGGAATTGTGGCAAAAAATTGCAAAAAATACTTTTTCAATGAAAAATAACCACAAATTCAGGTGGTTTTCCTTTCAGAAAACATACAGCGCATCGATCGAGTGGGAAATTCATATTCAAAGTACTCAACTGAATTAAGGCGTCCCATACAGCAAATAACGTAAAAGGCATACATAAACATCATAATGTTTTGACATGTGACTATTCAAAGAAACAATAATCCGAGGTTGATCGACGTTCTTTCGATACGTAGTAGATTCCTTACATTTTCAACAAGACTCTATTTATTATCACTGCTTATCACGTTGGATTTGTAATTTGAACTAACAAAAATTTTGTATTAATTGCAAAATTGCAACGATATGGACTAATACAGGCCGTCCTTTTGATATGTTAAGAAGAAAAGTTAACCTTTACATTACATGAAAGTGTTTGGGAAAACTTTCTCGTATAAAAGAAAATAGTTTAAATATTGTCATACAACGCGGCAACTTTTCAATTTTTGACAGTATGGCAAGGAAATTATTGTATACGGAAATGGGTTCTCTCTTTGCGTCAGAAGATTTTCCATCACTTTTTCGCTATATCATTATATTCAATTAAATACGTAAAATCTCCAACATCGCCATGCTTGACGTATGCGTTGCAATTTCCAAAGTTTTCAGTGTCGTAGAATTTATGTAGATTGGATGTTCCTTAAACGCGTGAAGATCGGAATAAGGAAGAAGTATAGGGGCCGATTTACAGTCACAACATATATGAATATTAACAACATATAGGTCTATACTAAAAAATGAGAGTGGTTTGGATATCAAAAGGAAGAAGCCATATTATAGGACGCAATTGTTCATGTACAACATAATGTTCACTGCGTGCACTACAACGAAGTTAATAAATAAATATTATGACTTTCCCCGCGATGCAACTGTCGAGACCTGTACGTCATGACGTACTTTACAATCCTGTGACTCCATAGGTGCGAAAGTGCACCAGAGGTACACACATTATATTCAGGCACTTGGATAGTTCTTGGGGAAGCCTTAACTGAAAGCTGAGTAGGTTTTCATATTATATGATACACAATATACTTTAATTTCATTTTGCTCGAACAATGCGCACATCTTTTCCTGAGCAAGTATCGTATCAACATTTTGACAATTTTCAGACTCACTTTACAAAAGGCGGGAAAGATGTCTTATTCGTTAATGTCATAATGCTATCTGGGCCTGTTATGTAATATCGCTATACCCTTGTTCGTTGCAATCTGATTAAACAAATCTATATGGCACTGTAACTGTAGAAGAACGTATATGTACAACTCCTGAATAATAAAGTTTAATTCCATTTAGCATAAGACAGTGATATTGTGTGAAGTTTGAACATTTATAAATCGAGGAATAGGTATATTATGCGCATTATTAATAGGTATGCAATACGGGAAACCATTTTTAAATGCAGTTGTAAGAAAATATTTTCGACTTGTTGTTTAACGTCCTCCTCGATGAATATTTCATCCATATGGTAATGAGTTACATTGCCGGTGAAGGGTATAACTTAGCCCTATGTCTCGCCTTTGAGCAGGGAGGGGTCTTTATCGTGCACACCTGCTGTGACACGGGCCTCTGATTTTGCGGTCTCATCCGAAGGACAGCCCATTCTAGTCACCATTTACGACAAGCAAGCAGTATTTGGGCCTATTCTAACCCGGACCCCCACAGGTTAAACATCTTTGAAAATATCTTCTCTAGAACCACTGAGCCATAAAAATTCAAACATAGATTGAAGCTTCCCGACATAGTTCAGAATCAAAGGGGTTTGGTAGGACCACGAGGGGAAAACAATTTATAAATGTATTTTAAAATATTTCTCTCCATAACCACGGAGTCAGAGAAGTTCATGGATATTCCAGACAAAGTGCAGGAAAAGGTTTGTTAAAAATTATGGTCCCATGGTTTGGATGGGGCCATCAAATTAGGCATACATATACTTAAATGGAAAATGTATGACATGGGACAAGGTGACTCGGGTGAGCAATGTGGCTCATGTACCTCTTGTCAAGATTTTTCATATTTTT
Organism: Ostrea lurida; assembly: GCA_903981925.1. Lineage (NCBI taxonomy): Eukaryota > Metazoa > Mollusca > Bivalvia > Ostreida > Ostreidae > Ostrea > Ostrea lurida. The sequence continues at coordinate 6,207 of CAJDSM010124838.1, forward strand.
AGCCAGTTTAAAGATAGCACAGCTAGTTTTGAACATGCAAGCTACAAAACTTTCCGTGTAAACACTGATATGGAAACATTTGTATCTGACATAGGGAACAGATCTGGTTTTTAGACTATGATTACGTTTCATACTTTGTCACTTCACCAGTGTATATCTGGTCTAATCTCCAAGTCTCTAAGATGGCCATGTCTTATACATGTAATATTTGGCTTGCTGTGTAAACGGGCCTTAAAACGTAGTAACGAAATCATCTACTAGCATTTCGATATATTTAAAGATAGCGAGCTTCCATACGATACGTAGGTTTAAATGTCCAAGTCAGTCGTTGACTGTAAAAGTCAGCCCATCTCGCAAAAGTCCACTATGACGTCATTTGAAGTATATTGCATTACGTTGCGTTACGAACGTCATAGTTAGCATGCATCAGATTCCCACAATGTTGCCGGTCAACAGATCGCCGGTCCAAAATTCAAAAACTATTGACCGGCGGTCCAATAGACACACAAACTAGCTAGAAACATTTAATATCTAATAAAACAACAAAAACCCTTCAATTAGTTAATAAAACACCTTATATATATCCCGTAGGAAAGCATTGCTGCCTTATCTATTGATATTAAAGGGGCACATGGGTGGGTCATGCATATCGATGTGCTGGGAGGACACTCCATAATTACATCACAATGTGTTATTTTAATACGAATCAAGTAAATATTAAGCAATTTGAAAAGCGAATAATGATAGTCCCAATACCAATGGTCAGTTTGCCGAATCACGATATTAATCTAGATATTAAATATAATCGTCCTGAAAAATTATTATTTTCAGTTCGTCATATTTTTATCAATTATCGAAAACGTTCGAAAATGATTTATCCATTCTAATAAATGATGTTTTTCGCAGAAAATTTTCCATTGGGCACCTTAACTGTGCTGTAATTTATTGAAACTAGATATTTGTGCAAAAATGACAGACAACCCTTTTGACAAAATTTGCAATTTCTTAATTTTGAGGGAAGGAGTTTTTGCAAAGAGTGTATGTGGAAATGGTCAGAGTGATTAGATGTTTTTGATTGAAAGAGTTGTAGTATAAACTTTTAAATTTACTGATATATCAGAATGAGGATATATATGAAATATGGCCGTAGAGAAAGGTCCGCACTGATGGAATATCTTTTACAAGTGCATGCTCTACAACTGGGTTACTACAACCGGTCTTTAAATTCAAAAATCATGATCAATTATTATTGCTTTACTGCAAATAATTATGTTAACTATTGGTCCACTTAAGTTTTTAAAAAAAAAAAAAAAAACTAGGTAGATATCAAACATGACACTGCTCAAGTTTCTATTTCCTCTATCAATAGATTGGTGTCCTACATGATTAATGATAATTGCATCAAAACCAGAGACAAACACGCTAATTGAGCTTTACAGGATCTCTGTACAGGACTCCGCGACATTCTGCGTCAATACATCACACTAACATATCCTCGCGTCCTCAATCTAAAACAACACCAGCTTCCTCGATGGCTTTAGTTCAGCGTGACCTAATCTTACCGCAGAATACAAGTTATACTGGACGATATGGTGACATGGACACCCCATTATTGTACATCTTACTGAGAAACATATCTGGTATATCTCCACACTTAAAGGGTTGGGGCAACGATCCAGACCCATATTACATGAGTCTTTCGGCCAATATAAAGACAATTCGATTGATCTGAATCACCGTGTACTTTCATATCAAAAGTTGACTTTAACATCATTTATACGAAATCGATCACTGTTCGTTATTTGTTTCCTTTATATTATGTCTCCAATTGATGAGGTTACAATAATGCTATATATTACACTCTTATTTTGTGATTGAGTCACAGAAAAAGGGCATATAATAATCCTTTTTAGACTCCATTTTTTCTTGAATTCCAACTTGATTTCAAATGCGAAGACTAAAATCTTTTTCAACAAAATTTCGGAAGAGAAAATATTCATCTTTAGTGATCATATATTAAATATAAACTCTGAGTCTACCATCAAGTACTCCGAAACTTGATAGCCTTGTTGAGAGAGTCTTTGTGGGTGTTAATGATAGTTTTTTTCCCAACAGTTCGCTGCAATTCCCAAAGACACAGGGGGCATGCATATTGTCCCTTTTTAGCAGATCTGTTTTATATACTTGATTCGACATTTCGATATATTGACGATGTCGATTCAATATATCCCAACGAACGTAGATAAAGAACACCACAGAGTCTTCCATGTCTGCTTTGTACTGGATATTTTATTGAACAATGACTTAACGGGAGTAAACTAAGTTACGTCAACAGCTATGACAACGGTGAAACCCGCATCAGCTTCTCCATAACGTCAATCCCATATTTATCTGGTGCGCAATATTCCATCATCACCATGCATATATGGTTGATGTGTGTCTCTCAACTTATCGATACGCAAGATTGTTCTGCGTATGATACAGTTTTCGATGAGACAAACTTTACTAACAGACAACGTTTTGTTGCAGGGGTTCAACAAGTTCACTCGTTTTAGACAGGCTTTTTCTGCAAATTCTATGTCGTTATAACAATTGAAATACCAATAGACCTACCATTGTGTGATGAAATGCTGTTGATGTGTTTCAAACAATTAGTTAAAGCCGGTTTTTCCCACACTGATTGACTACGGATTGTTCCGGTTTTACCAGATCAAGACTATGGGCCTCACGGGCGGGTATGAAAACGAGTCAACAGGGGCATGTTACTCCTCTAGGAACCCCGGTGATCAGGGTGTCCGTGATTGTCCAACTCTTGTTTTTGTATTCTATTTAGGACTTACGAGATTGATCACTGTCTGTTATCCTTGCCTTTATACTTAAAATGTACTACTTTATTTAAAATAGTGTATATAAAAACATTTAGCGATATCTTTTAGTTCCGCAATTAGATATATCGACGATCTATGGATATTAATTGTCCTTCACATGTCAATTCGATCTAATCGGGTGAACTAGAAGTAAAATACACCGCATAGTCATCCATATATGCTTCCTGCTTTGATATTAAAGGTAAACAAACAATTCAAATTTAAGACAAACGGGATTATTTCAGCTTCCCCATAATCAGCTATGTATTATATGTCCCCAATTCAAAGAGTGTCGGATTTTACGATTCATGTTTTCCAGGACTTGGTGTCAGTTTGTGAACCATTGTTGATTAATCCAAGAATGCTAGTTTCCCAAAACTTGTATTCACCCTCTCTGCAGAGGACGCCAAGATATTTGATAGTATAATATTTGGTTTTAGATCTGCTTTCATTAGGAAATATACTCAATTGTAACTGTAAAATATATGACTTTATTGGAATTGCTTTTAGTGAGTGGGTGTATACAGAAATTTCTCAGAATTTTATTAATGCATATTAATAGCTAGAATATTACACAGTTAACGTATATCACTGCGGCAGTAGGTATGGTTCCAGTTCCCCGAGGCCAGAACTGCATCCAGATGCATTAGCCAAGGGAAATAATCCTGGCTGAGACCAGTCCGATTGCTCAGTAAGACAGGTTGCGTCCATGTTTTTTGAACGCCAGGAATCGGGCATCTATCGTTGTTTGCACGTCTAATGCGAGAGTTTTCATTTCAAAACAACAAACGACGGGCTAGAACAATATTGACGTTAAATCTACCGCTACGGTTACGGAACGACAGTAAGTAGCGCGAGGTTCTTGGACGGACAATTACGCAACAAGTGGCATCTTTGCAGTGATACAACATAAAAGTCAATTGACGCAATGAAATCGGCTCATTGTTGGTAACCAAAGTACCTTTACCCGTTGTTTTTGTGTACAACAATCCAACTTGGGTACCAGTTAATGCATAAACTACGAAGTAAATTGGAAAAACTTTGATTTTAAGTGAAGTGTGTAAAACGCATAGAAAACTTATTTAGGCATCAATGCATGTGTAATTCATCCGAGAAACGACCTGAATTTATGGAATATTGAGCGACAGTCAACGGATTAAATTGAACTGGGGTGGGTTTTTTAGGGGGGGTGGGGTTGTTTTTTTGTTTTGGTTTTGTTTTTTTTTTTTTTTTTTTTTTTTTTTTTTTTTTCTTTTTTTTTTTTTTTTTTTTTTTCTTTGTGTTTTTGTTTTTTTTGTTTATTTTTTTTGTTTTTTTTTTTTTTTTTTTTTTTTTTTCCCGTGTTTGTTTTTTGTTATTTTTTTTGTTTTTTTTTTTTCTTTTTTTTGGTTTTCTTTTTTTTTTTTTTTTTGTTTGTTTTTGGGTTTTTTTTTTTTTTTTTCTTTTTTTGGATTAAATTTGTAATCTTATATTTCATTTTGTATTCTGGTATAATAAACAGTTACGTATATTCAACACTTAATCAAGTTGATTTGGAAAGATTGCAGGTTTTC
>CAJDSM010124850.1:2500-10979 GCA_903981925.1 Ostrea lurida
CTTTTCACATTTTCAACTTCTTCTCAAGAACCGCTGGGCCAAATTCAACCAAACTTGGTACACATCATCCTTGGGTGAAGGGGCTTCAATTTTGTTCAAATGAAGGACCAGGCCCTCATCAAAGGGGAGATAATCACGAAAATGCAAAAATAGGTGGTGTCATTTAAAAATCTTTCTCTCAAGAACCACTATGCCAGGAAAGCTGAAATTAATATGGAAGCTTCCTGATATAGAAGAGATTCAAGTTTGTTCAAATCATGACCCTCGGGGTATGATGGGGCCCAATAGGGGATCAAAGTTTTACATATGATTATATATGGAAAATCTTTAAAAAATCTTCTTCTCAAGAACCACTGGGCCAGGAAAGCTGAAATTCATATGGAAGCTTCCTGATATAGAGGAGATTCAAGTTTGTTCAAATCATGACCCTCGGGGTACGATGGGGCCACAATAAGGGATCAAAGTTTTACATATGATTATATAGGGAAAATCTTTAAAAATCTTCTTCTCAAGAACCACTGGGCCAGGAAAGCTGAAATTTTTATGGAAGCTTACTGATATACAGGAGATTCAAGTTTGTTCAAATCATGACTCCCAGGGGTACGATGGGGCCCCAATAGGGGATCAAAGTTTTGCATATGATTATATAGGGAAAATCTTTAAAAAATCTTCTCTCAAGAACCACTGGGCCAGGAAAGCTGAAATTTATATGGAAGCTTCCTGATATAGAGGAGATTCAAGTTTGTTCAAATCATGACCCCCCGGGGTACGATGGGGCCCCAATAGGGATCAAAGTTTTACATGCGAGTATATAGAGAAATTCTTTAAAAATCTTTTTCAATGAACCAGAAGAGTGAATGTTTACCTGAAAGCTTCCTGATATGGAGTAAACTTAAGTTGGTTCAGATGATATTGCCTCCACCCGACATAGGTTAGATTTAGTCCACAGTGGTACATTCTAAATCCCAATCTACTGCTCTTCTCAGTGAAGCAGCTGTGCTCAGGTGATGATGTGGCCCTTGGGCCTCTTGTTGTTTTATGTCCCGCTCAAGAACATTTCACTCATAGAGATCTCAGCATTGCCGGTGAGGGACTGCCAAATCTAGGCGTATGCTCGGCACTCAAGGCCTTTGAGCAGTGAGGGATCTATATCGTGCCACACCTGTAGTGACACGGGACCTCGGTGTTTGCAGTCCACCCCATTCAAACGACGTTTATGACGCGCAAAGGAATGCTAGTGACCTATTATAACCCGAAGTAGACGGTGATACATGTATATATAAAAGAAGATTTCATCAAACCACGTGACAATTACAACTGATTCTTCCTTCAGATTTCATGTTTGTAGCTTTGCCTTTTTTAGAATGATTGCTTGATACTCTTGCAAGATCTCCAAAATATTGAACCGACCACCACTCCATAGCATTTACAAGGAAACAATCTAAATAAAGCCTTACCGGACAAGAGGCGTTTTTCTATTAACACATTTTGAACATCATCCATGTGCGAATATTCCTGATCCGGCATATCGAGATTGATTTGTGTTTTCAGAATTTTTCCTTTTGCTTGTGTCAAATTATCGCGATTCAATGGATAATTCTCAAAAATATTTGGTAAAGTTTCCTTAGTTTCATTAGCTTTGTCAACTTGTTTAGACAGCTTTTTAGATTTTCTATCAAGAGTTGGGGCTTTCATATCAAACACTGAACTATTCCTTTCCACAGTTGCTAGTCTGGCTTCTTGTTCCTGGGTTTTACGTTCTAACTCTGAAACTCTAGCTTGAAGGCGGTACATTTGTCTATTGGAGCCTGTTAAAGCTTCCTCGAGGCTTGCTACTCTTCTTTTCAGATCCTGGTTTTCTTTTTCTAGCTTTATCTCAAACGCATCATGTCCAGTTTTCCCTAGACCGTTGTTAGCAAAAGTCTGGTCTTCAAGTCTCAACTGGAGGCTATGATATAGGTTCTCAAGATTCTCGAGTCTTTCATCACATGTTTTGGCAAACGTTATTTCAATAAATATCAAAACCAGAACAACTCGAAACACGAGTGGAATCATGTCTGAGCACCTTCGTATAATAGAATACTGACAGACTACAGTCGCAGAATGATAAGCATTTATGTATATACCGTGCATATAGATAACAATAGGGTCATAACAGTTGATCTCGGAGTTACACATTTCTAAATTCTCAATATTATTCAAGCTACAGAAAGGAATTACCAATATGTCGATGTGTTTCTATGATACATAACCGGCATAAATCAATGCTGCGTTGTCTGGTTTGTGGTGTTACGCAGCAATGCTTGCTACTGTTGTTCATTTTCTTTTCAAAAATGTCCGCTTGATAGTGAGTTATGCAATTAGCTAAGGGGATGAGTAGAGGTTCATAGACAAGTGGACTGTCTTCACAACGGATTTAAAAATCGCTTGTGTGTAAACTAGAGGAAAACGAAAGTCTTTATTATAAAATTTAAGATAATTTTTCTATATTTATTATTTATATTTATAGAATATAAACAACTGATAAAGATGATATCTTTTAACAATATCGGATAGTATGTGATGCACGGACTTTTTTATGGTTAGTTGTTTATTATAGTGTTCGCACACATGAGTTTTACTCGCCAATACTGTTTGGAATAAGAAATCTAAAAGTAGTGTTTGGACATTGTTCGGCTCCGGGCTCACAGCGGGTGTGACCGGTCAGCAGATGATGCTTACTCCTCCATGGCATATGCTCCTTCTTTCGCTTTTGTCGGAGGTCGGTTTTGCTCTACACTCGACTTTGTATATATGTTATTGGGACTATGATTACGTTTAACACATTGTTTACTTCGTCAATTTATCGTTAAGGAGAGCACTTTAGTTTTAACAAAATTTACCCTTCTGTCATGCCACGACTCGGCAAAAGCCAACATCATCTTGCTATAGAGATGCTTCAAGCTGGAATGGCAAAAAATGTCGTAGCAGGACACTTTGGAGTATCAGAACACCATCCAGTCATTATGGAGACGTTTCCAATAATCTTGTAACACTCAGGATCAACCACCATATGTACGCCCTCGTGTGACGTCGCGTCGACAGGACAACCATATTAGACTTGTACATCCGAGAAATAGACAACCACAGTAGATTTGTGCACCTGAGGAATCGTTTCCAGACAGCAAGTTTCACTGCTCATAGCATTCCTGGACTTCTTCGACCAATCAGTCTGAGCGTAATCGTCTGTGCGAGCACTTCAGAGCAATGCTCATAAATACCTGACTGCCTTAGGCGTAGGTTGAGAAGCATTTAATCATATACATTTAATTTATTTTCTGAAAAAAGAAGTGATTGATCATATAAAAAGACATTGAAACTTGGATAAAAACTACTATGGACAGCAAAATTAATACATTTGATGGAAGGTTTATGACGATATGTTTAAACTCCATTGATTCATATATATTATCAACAGACTACATGTATGACCCAAATGGAAATTCACCCGAGTCTTTAGCGTCAATTTATAGCAGACCTGGTTCTGGAAGAATTTAATTTAATCGAAGTTTTATTTCTAATTAATTGCTTTTTGTGATAGGATCGACGTTACTCAGACCTCACCTTTACACAGATATACTTGACATAAACGTGGCTTGCTATAAACTATAAATAATATCTATGAATGTACGCCTAAGGCGAAGGTCCAAAGTGAGTGTACATACAGGTAAGCCATTGCTCAGTGAAATAACTCGCACACTTACTCATTTACGCTCTAGAATCAACCTGGATTACAAATGTACGGAAGTAAGAGTTAGATTGCCAATCAGCGAATGCTTCCTGGAATGAATACATAGACCAAAGATCGACAGATCTGTCTTGCGACTACACTGGAAGTTGTCGAAGTTCTCCTGTTATACTCCCGTACAAACAGTTCTCAATTTGTTATGGAATTCTGTGGAAACTGATTGACTGCGATACACCAAAACTCAGTGACAGTGAGCTAGAATAACGCAGGTCTGACGTAGTGTGATTTGGAAGACCTCGTGTGGTTCCGAGAGATTCGTGCAAATATGTTGTCGCATTAATACACCTAGATGAGCAGGTTGGTGATCTAGAACTTCCTATAAGCTGTCGCTGCATCAACGATATTTATTTGACTCGTATTCTCAGTCAATGTGAACCAGTCGTACATACAATATGCTTACCTTTAACAGCAAGTGTTATAGTATCTGCCTTATTATAGCCGCATCGTTGCTGGACCCAATCTACAGTGTAAGCTGAGTTTAATATCTCTGTTGAGAGTCTAAATTACCTCTCATGCAATTTTACAAACACTGATCACTCGCGCCGTATACAAACCTCGTTTGAGACAATTAGCGAGAAGTTCAGCGTCAGATGATGAGTACTATAAAAACGATACATACATATGTATGTTTGATCATAGTCCCAATGAAAATCTTGCTAACTAATACAAATGTGCAGTGAAATTGAGAGTGATGAGAGGCGAATGCAATCACTGCGCACCACTTTCCGGTACAATAAGCGAATGGACAGGGTGATAATTTGCTGCTAGCTTCTGATTGTGGCTAATGGAGGAGATGTATAGCAGTATCCTCGTGGACTGAATCTGGGTCACAACCGACTCCACGAGTCCTTGAGAGTCCACTCGCGAGAGCAATGGGTCCAATATCTAGTGGGGTAACATACTTCTTAACGTTCCAAACCAATCATAGTGATTGGGTGTAATCGTGAAAAGACTCATACATGCAGTCGGAATAACAACTTAATCGTATCACTAATCAGGTCATTCGCCTCCTGATTCTACTTTGAGCGAGAAATAATGTTGGTCCGACTCGTCGTTATTAACCCTCCATAAGAGTCGAAGGTATCAATATTCGAGGATATTTAATATATAAACTAGTTATATTTATACTCTATACTTTTATTTTTCAATGTTTGATCTCAGCATTATTTATAAATCTAAAATATTAGTATAAATTTATCATATATAAAAATTTTCATAAAACGACAATAATACTATGTAACGTAAAATTAAATTTTTAAAATAAATGATACCATTTTAAATACGCACATTTAATTATTTCAACAATAAGAACTTATATCAACATGTTTTCAGCCGCTAGTGAGTGTTTCTAACATCTCGCATATCTTGATTATTATTTTATTATCACCTTAGCTTGTAAGACTCGATGTATACGTGCACGTGTGTGCATTGGCCCAGCTTCAATCCCCATATGGAATAGTTCAATTGTGGGCGCATCTGCTCAGCTATCATTGTGGCGCCATCTTTAAAATTGAAATAAACAACAGTCTCATAGTGGAAGTATCCACGCGCAAATTGCTAGCCTACAACACAACCAGAGTTGGTAAACATGTGCTAGTCCGTTGTTACCAATCATTCGAAACGTAAAATAAATCCAAAAAACCTCCCAGTAAATACTATGTTTCAAAGATTTAATCCAAGTATATTACCTCTCAACATGTTAATAGTTTAAAGTCGTAAGTAATGTATTATATATTCTCGAAGTGATGATATTATTAACTAGCATTTGAGTGAGAAAACTCTCGCCGAACTGTGATCGAACCATTGTATTGTGTAGTTGCCTTTATTTATTAGATAACTAAGTGCATCGTCTTTATATTCTAATGCTACAAGCTCGCAGGTCTAATTTATATCTACTTATTCTTGTGTTGTATATTCAATTTCTCTGTGACTGTTATAAGGGTATTTTCTAATAAATAAACGTAAGGATATTCATAAAACAAGGAACGGATGAATTTACCTCTGCTGGCTCCACGGACAGTTCTCGATAATCTCAGACTAGAATGTCATACTCTCAAGGATGTTTGATTACTATAGTATCTGTATATATAATTCAATTGTAGCTCAAATCCACAACATGTGTCAGGATAAGAGAGTATAGACTCTCGATTATAAAGATGCTGTTTAGATGATTAATGACACCTCATTTTATAGCACTTTCATCTTAAGTTAACATATTAGGCATTTGGAATAGACCCTCCTAATCGGTGTGTCTGTCTATTAACTTATCCGATGGTTCCAAGGCAACATAAATCTAATAGGACAGATGTCTCGTATACGATATAATATAGCTTTGAAAAAGAAATAGCAAGTGACAACTTGAAAATATATAAGTAGTAAGACATAGCATGTGCGAGTTGAAGCAATTTAAAAGGCCTCCAATAGACATAATAATTTGTAATAGCGCTCTATCATTTTTAGACTGAACCAACGTCTCTTTACAGAATTTGAACGTTATAACTCTCTCCCTCTAGGAAGCTTTGTATCGATAAGAAACAATGCAGTGCGTAAACAGCAGAATTATGACACAGTAATCATAAACCTCTGTCACCAATTATCACAAAAAACATAGTGTAGAAATTCTCGATGGCCATTACGAGATTCTCCTAGAAGAAACCTAGCTCTAAGAGTGTTTATAAGCATATGAACCAGGACCACGCACGACTCAAAGATAATTGGTCATATAGGTCGAACAAGCATCATTTGGAGAACTTGCGTCTTAAGTTAACTTTAGAGAGCAGACGCAAGGCTAGTATAACAGTATTAGGCCTGTTCTAAGTACACTCGTTTATGATTCAGAACGCGAAAAGCGTGTCATCAAGCAGTCACAGACCTGCTTCCAAGTTGACGTCGATGCGGTCATGAGATTGAAAGCTCTATAGCTGTTCTTTTTCTAGTGACAGCTCCGGTCAAGAATTAGTAACACTGCTGAGGTATATATAATTACGGCTTTGGGAAATAGCTCTAGTTCATTTTTATAATTAGTTTTTTGTATGATTTACAACACATAAATTTCAGATGAAATGATAGTTGCTCTTTCAAACATGTTAAATTTACATTCTATTCATAAAGTCTATACACTAAGTAAAAATAAATTGCTTTTATGGAATGATGATACGTTCAAGTAAATTATGCATATTTTACTTTGAAATAGATATTAATTGATATATCATTTATATGTTTCGATAGAATGATTATGCCCTTATATAAGACCATCGAATCTTTATTTAACTTAAAGATAAAAAATACCTCTTGCACTTAAACCGTGTCTTAAGTCATAGAGTTGCAACAATACCAATTATGTGGTAGTACAATAGAGTTTTACATGGGTTGAATAATCTTGGTTAATCGTGTAATTCGAATGATGGTGCATTGTTTTTGTAAATTGGGCCTTCATCTCAGGAAATGTTTTTTTAATAGAATCAAAGGACATACTCCACCATCTATTCAAAGACACTAAACTAGTAATAGTTTCAATCCCTCATTAGACAAACAATTGTATATTACCCCGGGGTAAATCCGTGAGATTGATTATTACCTGTCATCAAACAAATTACACTCTGGTCATAATACTCATTTTACCATTGAATCAAATTTCATCAGGGATTATTATTCCGGAAACATAAAATAAAAAAGCCAAGTTTTGATTGCGAGTGGCATACAATGTAATTCTCGTTCAATAATCCGTCACCGTACTATGCACTGTTTTAATAAGCAATTTTATATCTGTAAATGAAACCTCCATTTCAATTTCTGTTTTGCCGGGTTTTTTTCAGTTATATTTTTTTATAACCAACCAGAACTGAAGTAATTAGCGACTAGAAGATAATTAGATAAAACTGTTCTAAATGGTGAACTTGAGACAGTCGTGGAGCTGTCTAATGAAGCTTGATAGCGGCTCTCGTTTGGAGATGTTCTAAGCGAAACTTTTTTAGAGAGTCGTTGGAGCTCAGTCAGCAGAGCTGTTCTAAGTGAAACTTAGCAGGCAGCTCCATAGAGAGTCAGAGCACTTTCTAAGTTAACTTAGAGACAGCTCATAAAGCAGGTTCTAGAGCGCATGTCAGCAGAACTGTTCTGAAGTTAACTAAGAGGCAGTCATTGACAGAACTGCTTTACGACTGCTTTAAGAGAGGTTAAAACTGGATCGCATCCTGTAGACAACCACTGTGCAAAGAAATAGTTTAGTATTCGTAGAACCTGAAAGCCCAAATCTCTTTGAATAGACGAAAAGCTCAAAAGCTGTCGAAACCAAGTTGTGCATTGCTAATGAAACTAAGGAAACTTTAACAAATATTTTTGAAACTCATCCACTTGAATCGCGATACATTGACCCAACAAAAAGGAACAAATTTCTGAAGACAATTTCAATATCAAGGACACGATATATTGCGGGTCTCGAGGAATATTACACATATAATGGATGATTGTTCAAAACGTGGTTCATGGAAAACGCCTCGTTGTCGCAGTAAGACTTTTATTAAGATTGGTTACCATTGTAAATGTAGGATTGGTGTGTCGGTTAATTTTTTTTGGAGATTTTGCCAAGAGGCTACAACAAGCAATTACTAGGCGTCGCATAAGAAAATATGCACATCTGACTGAAGTGGATTACTAGCAGAATTTTTTGAATATCAGATATCTTCTATAATCTCC
>CAJDSM010124854.1:410-10863 GCA_903981925.1 Ostrea lurida
TGGGTCAATATGGTAGGTGCTTTTTGTGTTAGCTTCAACATTCAAAAAATAAAACGTGTACAAAGGAGAATAGTCATTATTGCATCTTTATTCTTTTTTAATTTTTGTTCAAATCATTTGAAAATCATTTAATTCTGTTAATTTTTAAGTGATATCTACGCGAGCAGCGATTGTGCTCATGGTTTTAAGAACACCTTTTTTAAAAGATCCAGGGTTGAGACTTAACTCGTAATAAGGCCGCCTAGTAACTACCTTTTTAAAAATTGCGTCAACCCACTTAAAATGGTCTCACAGATGACCCACTGAAGTTTTGAACTGTTGCTGCGAGATAGAATTAAATTTAGCCTATATTTTAATCAAATCTTATCATATGATTCATATCTCCTTTAGTCGCTGCTGGCATTAAGGTTAAAAGTCTGATACTCGTAGTAAATTACCCACACTGGTCCAATTTCCAGTCAACAAGTTTTACTGAAATATACACGCATTCGTAGCTGTAAGACAGGGTTTTTTTAATATAATTAATCCAGTAGATACTGCTGAATCCTTTGTTGTTATTAACTAATTATATCTATTTGTAGTTACAATGAATATTAGTGTTATTTTTGTAACGACTCATGCATGTCAGGACATTAGCATGCAGTAAAAACAAGTAAAAATGCGGTAAAACTTTGGCAATGGCCGCATGAATTTGCCATTGTCTAAGGCGCGACCAACGCATAGCCCGTCAAAAAATAGATTTGGCATTGACCTAGGATCCAGTCTTGATATCCAAAATTATGAGTTAACTTTAATTCACGTATGAATATTAGAAATAACAAGCTATCGGACCAAAAAACAATTAATTCATGCTTGTTCTGAATTTAGCCTCTGCAAAAACCAAAAATTATTTGATCCCTGTAAGGCCCATCCCAAGAGTGTACTCAGATGAGATGTACTGAACATAAAAATTGAGCGGACGCATGTCACCCCACATGTTTTCAATTGAAACGCCTATATTTTCCATACTGATTCTCCATAATAAAAGGAAACGGAATATAAGATCTAAATAAATATCTTAAAGAATAATATGACTAATGTTCTGCGTTTAGATACCAAGCTTGTGAGTCCCGAAACTCTCGGTTTGGTGATTCTTAGTGTCTGGACTCTTTACAAGATTTGATCACAAATGTTCGTAATTTTATTCTTACATTCATCAAAGACCTAAGTGTTCATATCATTTTTCAAAGAAATAAGCGATTTTTGTCAGTATGAGCTTAGAATTGCTATGGATGGGACAATAATTAAAAGACTTCGCTACTAACCCCCCCCCCCCCCGCCTAGAAGACAACTATTAGCAAAATGATAAAACATCCAATTTTTAGAAATTAATATCAACTGGATCACTTATATCAATAGGTATTCAAAAACCGAAAGGAATAACAACTGAGATTCCTGGTGTAACCGTGGTGAGTGATGGCTATGCACGGTATTGATAAATAGCGCCACACCTGAATAGCCTTATCAGCGATTGTTGAGTTCTAGTGTTGCCTACTCCCTAATATGGTTAATGCCTATTGTGTGGATAATGACAAACTAGGTCAGGTGCCTGTGTCAGGACCCTTGTAAGAGATGACTAATCAGTAAATAACATGCACTGTTACATGTAATTTGTACGAACCTGAAATTTGATCAGTGGCAGCGTACACCACCCACCCCACCCTGCAAACTGGCCCTCCAGAAGAGCGAGAGGAGAATGAGAGGTGTAAGCCACGCCAGGAGATCATACCTGAAAAATCGAGCCGAGTAACAATGTTGGCTTATAACGCGCGTTACTGTACATGGCATTGTTAATGATATTAGGTTAAAAGTTGTTGAAAAAATGATCATAAGGATATCACCTGTTCAAGTACGGCCCTGACTCATGCCTTCGCTATACTTTCGCCATCTTTAATATGGTTACTAATTCATTGTATAATTTTGTTTGTGTAATATAATATGTGGTATCAAATGGCATTTCTTTGGCCAAGAACACTTCTACTTTGAAACTAGAGCGGTCGTGCTATGCTCTCCTAAATAATCACAATGAATAACATTTTAGTTTGTGGTACCTACCAGGATTCATACGGTTAAAACTTTTTTGAAAAAATAGCGGTAAGTTACACCTATTGAACCGTTTGCGTGTTGCTAAGACAATCAATGTGCTTAATAGATTAATGTTTCCAATCCAATAGCTTGGTATGAAAACAGTAATTTTCATCCTTAAAAGCATTGCTGAAGTTCAAATCTCAGATCAAAAATACCATTAATGTAACTGTCACATCATGAATTGTTGTTTAGAAAAATATACACGTAAGCAACACAGTGAGAAATTGGGTACTGGATATGTGATGGAGCATAGCATAGCATCACATACAGATTAGGAGTTAAAAGAATTGTTGAAAGCAATCGAAGAAAGCATCAAGTATCTATTGATAAATTTGCTCATGAATGGAGGAGCGTCCCCACCTCGGTAAAGCGTGTGGAAGTCCATTGCCCAATGTCAATTGATATTCGAATCTTAGGGACTTGGTGAAGGTTATTGTGCAATTCAATGCGATTAATTTTGGCTGCATGAGTACAAACATGCGAAATATGTACCTTCTACTAATCGTCAGGGAAAAGTGAATGATAAAGCCTTGATCATGGAGGTAATAGACCGTACGAAGTCCAAAAGTTTATATACTTTTGGATGTGTGAAAAGCTTGTGTTTCAAGTACATTCCACAGACTGGCAATCCAAGATTCCATCACAAAACGCTTCTGTTACAAGAATTAGGTGATTGAACGGACAGATAGGGGTATACATATAAATCATACGTACCAATTTTTATGCACCAGGATGAATGCATTCAGACAATTATCTCTCTTCATCATGCTCAACCGACGAAATGTTGGAAACCCGAACACATGAAATAAACTCTCTAAAAGTGAGTCAATGAGGTGATAGTGGCAAAAAGATTGGGGCCAAATGCTTCGAAGATCAGAGCATGCCTGAGGGAATAATCCTTAATTTTTATTGAATTTCTAATTTCACCACTGCAAATAATAGCATATCCGTATTTCAAGCTAGTAACTAGTAGATAGCAACGGGCTGTGAGGAGACCCTCGGGGACGTAACATAGGTGAAAGACATGATATTACTCGCAACATTCCGATGTTACCACTAAATGATTGCATCCAACAAGGGAACATAATTGTGGCCGCGGATACCTCTTGAAAAGCGACGAGGTTAATACTTCCCTATTCTTGATTAGAGTGAGACCTGATTCTTTGTAATCTGCTAAATAGAGAGAAAAACTGAATTTATCATAAGTGAAAAAATCATCTGTCACTTGGAATGAAACAGAAGAAATGGTTATGCTTAGCTTGCAGACAGTATCCATACAGCGACCAGTTTAAAATGACGCTGATCTGATCACCAATAGTATGCTAAATGTGAATAAAGAAATGATTTAATCTGATGGTTTTTTTTTGGTAAGTGTTGGACCAAAAGAAGCAGTAGGCACGTTACATTAAGAGATTAATAGGACAACTTACTTTGAAATGGCATTACTATATTTCAGATATTAAATAAACCACTTCAGCGTCATTAGTCGGTTCATGCTTGCAAAGAACGATTAGAAGGGTAACATCTAGCAAAATATAGGAATTTAAGTCCACCTTATTGTAAGATTTCATCTTATTCTTGCCGACCTGAATTTTACGATGCCCCCGCACCACATTTACCAAAAGAAAAAACCTGATCCGTGCCTCTAATATTAATAAAACACACTCCTACACATATTGATATAAATGGCAACATTCTTCTGCACAGGAACTACTACATTTAGAGTCAAAGTACGTACTGATATGCATACGAGTTCGAGGGATTCTGTTCTTTTTTTAACAAGTGCGTACGACGGTGGTAACAGTTGAAACTGCACCAAAGAAACATCACGGTTAGACCCCGGTCACCCCCCGCCCGTGGCCCTCGTCCTTTATCCCAAGAATGAGCATGAAGATAGTAAACGAGCATCTTCAAAATGTTGATCAAGCAGCATTCAATGATAAAATGTGGCTTGTGATGAAACGACAAAAAAACGAAGCAGTTATGAAAAACATGTTTGTGAGCCAACATATTCGAGATTAAGTTTCTATTAAGTTCTAGGATGAGGTACAGAATGATGTATGACTTTTAACACATGAACAAGACCAGACCCGTCTGGTTTGTGGTAGTTAACCAATCTCATCTTGTGAACGCGATTTCACGCAGAAGTAATGGAAATAATCTGGGCCCCTTTTCCTAATAAGATACGTTAACGACCCGACCGTCTTACGACGTTTGAGCAAGAATTTACGGAATGATTTGGCAATGACCTTATTATCATCAATCAACGTGATGGGCTTTTGAAACCCCTTGCACAAGAACTACGTATTTGATCCTTTATACTCGATAAAAGTAGCTTAGCTGATTCAAAATATATGGCAGAACACGTCTCGCGTTATCGAATAAGTTGATGAAAGAATTACACAACGCTCTATTAATATGCATGGAGACTTGACCAAATAGTAGGAATATGTAAAAAAGTATGGGAAGTACGGGAGAGTAAATCGTCCGCAGTTTGTCATACAGTTGAATAGTTCAGTTTGCCCCGTTAATTCAATGTTCAAAAGATCCATGTACGGCGACATGGTTCTTTTGGTGCTTCATTCTAGTTCGTGGATATTTGAATCAATGAATGCATCTATTAATGATATAGTAGAAATCGTCATGTTGACTATTTCTCGTTCATGTAAGTATAACAATGATAGAGAGGACAAGCACCGCTGAATTTTTGATATAGCTTTCTTTCTGTCGCATGTAGAGAAGCTTTGAAAAATGGAATAGTATTATGCATCAATAGAAAATTAACCCCCAATAAAACAGGTAGCTCAAACAAACAGAATTCATTGAATCTCGTAAAGTTTGGATTTCAATCCAGTCTGAGAAATTCTACCAAAAAACCTATACGAAATTGTGATTGGAACCGTTGCCAAATGCAGCAATCGTGTCAACCACCCACAGATATGCTTTCCAGTTTCTCCTTATGATAGATGGCGAAGTATCCAGCCATGTGTGTTTATTCGTATTGGTACATATGGCAACGTTATGCCGATGATAACACTAAATTCGAGGTTCGTGGTGAATCCACGAGTCGAGGGGTTTCAACCAAATATAAGATTGAGGTCTTCAATTTTGCCTCTATGTTTGTAAATTTGCCACTAATCTCCTATTCTGAAGTAAACCGGTTGCTTATTCTCTTTTTATCACCTATTGTTTTTTACGATGTTAATAGGAGCTCATAAGGATCAAGAACAGCATGACCCATATCAAAATCTTACCCACCCATCTGTCTTAAAATCTTTAAGTGACGGAATTGTCGTGTAAAGTGTTGAAAATTATGATGATGTTGATGTTGTTAGATGAATGTGATAAAAGGGGCTCTGGCGATTTCAATAAACATTCAATTTAGAACGTTGATTAGTGAGGTTGATAACAGTACCATTCACACACAGCTTGTCAGCTTATGCAATTTACATAACAACCATTGTAGGCGTATATAGTTATCTCAACTCGTCAATCCGAATAGTAATCTTTATAAATTTCGCAACCTACCCGCACTAGTGAGCCATCTCATGTCCCGCACGCGTCATATCCTCAGGGATGTATCCAAAATATTGAATTTGCCTGTGATATTCTGATAACTGGTATCCAAACCCATGCTCATATGCAGCAAAGTTATACTATTGTGTGGTAAGAACCGCGCCCTGGAAGTGGGGCCATTCAGTGCCCTACATTTCGGTGATTTCAACGTGGTTGCGTGTGGGTAGATATCGACTGGTAAGTGTAAACATGACATGAACAGGATCGGACAGTCCTTCAAACCCTCCAGCCTGTTTTCAGGTTGAAAATACCCTTGGAGAACAAATTGAGGTCCGAGCAATCAGTTCGTCTTACTTGAAGCATGAAGGGATTCGAGAGGGTTCTCCTGCAGTCAAGAAGGTGTGATGGGTATGCAACATACCTGTCTCTTCCTACGAGTACGCACGGCCCCATTATATCCGGGTCCACAGATGCACTGAGTGTGAAAGAATCGCCAAAGATGGTATCGAAATCTTATTCAGCCAGTAATGTAGGCCATCACCTCTTATGGTCCCTCAAACATTATGATTTGGAGAGAATGATTTATTTACTAATTATCAAATCGATCTCCATGCTCACATATTGATTACGAGCCCGTGTTCCAGTAGGATAATCCCTTTCCTAGCTGATTAGCTAACCTATATTATATTATAAATACATGGAGTTGTTACCCAATCATAGCAGCTTGGTTGTGTGTCGACTAGTGATTTGTGAGGGTATTAAATATACATGTTAGTACACAGGAGTAAAGAATGAACTAAATTTTTATTTTAAGGATCAATAAAATAGCATGTAGACTTTGTATTGTTTTCAAAAAACACTCTTGTTCTTTTATAAAAAAAACGAAATAAAAAAATCATGCGACCCAGTCAACATTTTTCCTTGACAATTTTTAGCATATTTCCGTAATATCTGTAGTTGTCAATATTGAACAATGTTTGATCTCTTAATGCTATGTACTCATCAATATTGTCAGACTTATAATCAATGTCGTTAATATAGTCAAGAGGGATTAGTTCTTATGACAAATCAAATAAAAGTACCCGAAAAAACCACAATAAAAAAAGTACTAGTAGGGTAAACGAAAAAGCTAAACAATAACCAAAGTGTCAATCATACGATTAATCCTTAATCATAAACCTCACTATTAAAGATATTAGCTCTTAGTGATCTCCGTTACAGGTAGCTGAAAAGTGGTATCACGGCTCGTTTATTCACCGTCAAAACCTATTACACCGGACGCCCAACCTCTATACATGTATACTATATGGTCAAGTAAATGGATCATAAGATTATTACTGTAGGACGACCTAAAGAATTGCAATGCGAAACACGACAACACATAATCTCGAATCTATATAATGAAGACTGTATTATGTCGAAATAACGAAAATCACCAATAACGAAACATAAGGTCTGTGCAATATCACCATACTGAATTTGACAAATGTGTTTTAAATGAAAATTTGTCGACCACCTGTATTCAATATGTCCATCTGTCATTTCAATTAACAAGTAAAGTATGATTTCATATGACCTCAGTATGAATTAGTGATAAGAGCTAATGCACACATGAGCGTGTATGGAAAACGGTATTGCACAGTATGATAGTTGATATGAATAGCAAATATCTCGTTTTGTAAAGTATGAATGAAAAACAAAAAAAAAAAAAAAAAAAAAATGGCGATGGTCAATAGGTGGCCATGAAGATAATTTCTGGGAAAAGCACAATCGAGTATTACCAAGTCAGCTCTAGCAAATAGCTGTAAGTATAAACCTATTTACGTATGAGATAATCATCAGAAATATTTGATTTCGATGATGATTTATTATTGTCCACAAAACACTTATAATATCTAAGCATAGCGAGAGTATGTAGTTGATACCAAGATTGACATTAGTGCGCACATATATTTGACCCGAATCCCTCTGCATGGCAGGCTTTATTGTGTGCATTCTGAACTATAATCTTTTACAGTGTTTCCTCAGACCTCCTAGGAATTGTATGTGCACAAAAGTTGTTTAGATTGACTTATCATGATAACAATCGAACTTGTAGCTTACAGATAGTCACATACCATATAAAGATTACAAGCATATCGGAGTGCCATCAGGAAGATCCTAGAACACAAAATGAGGACCAGTCATGCCTAAAATATGGCAGAGACTGTGTGTTGCTCACATTGTAATTATTTATTTTTATTTTGTTTTTTGCAATAGGGCATGAATGACATATCCTGTAGATGTGTTTTGCATAAATCAACAGGAACAAGTAATTCTGAAACAGTGTCTTATTTGAACTAGTATTATCGCACGGCTCTTTTGGCAAGGTAATGTAATACTTGAAACTCAACTGACAAGAAGGTACACAAGCATCAGTTACTCAAAGAAGACAAATATCGACTTTCATTCTCGAAAATCTGATCTTTATTCAATGGCGACTTGAAACTCGAACTGTGAATTTACGAAATGCCATTATGTGAAACATCTCAGGTAATAACTACATAAGCGCACCTGAGAAGACATTAGCTATGACTTTACGAGTGATAGTAGTAACAAAGGGTTAAATACGCGAGAACAGAAGACTTTCCAAATTTGTGTTAATCTACAGAAAAATTTATATATGAAATAAGACATATGCTTCAAACAATTTACAATCGAAAGACCGGTCTACGTCGAAATCAGAATTTTAAAGGACTTCACACTGACTTGATCACTGCACAGACGTGTATCTGTGCACACGTTGCTCGTAAACAGACAGTCCCGACAATTTCATTCGGTAAACGGCAGAGTCAGGAACAAAAGTAAGGACTAAAGTCACACATCGATTGGACAAAAGCACAGGACAAACTAGACCTGACCCATAGGACAAAAAGTTACAGGAGCATAATGTCCAAACAAAGAGCACAGACAAAAATCACAAGGATATAAAGTCACAAAATTAATTAAAATGAAAGTCACAGGGCATCTGATTTTATACTTTTACTTAATGTAAACAAATTTGTACAAATCTTACCCCTCCCTACAAAACAAACAACGAAAACTCTTATCATAAACTATATCATGGTTTTGCATAGTCGCGATCTAAAGATAGTTAAGTTGCTAATCATAAATCTATTTTCATCAAATTTGAAGTTAAAGTAAAATATTCGCATAAAGTAACCCTTACTCATTTCTTAACTTAACAACATGTAATTATTTTGAATCAATAACTTTTTTTAAAAATCAGGCATTTTCATTATTTTCATATAATTTGCATGTTGTCCTGTGACTTTTTTCTGTGTTCATTTTGGTCTTTTGTTATCTTTTTCCTGTGACTTTTTGGTCTACTTTAATGATTGATAGCTTTTTGTCCTCTGGTCTATTTGCCGTGCTTTCGCTCTGTTGACTTTGTGTCCTGTGGACTTTCTGTCCACACTTGTTCATTCAACCACAGCGAGGTAACACAACTCGCTCAAAACGTAACAGAATTCAAACACCGCTACGAGCACGTACAATTTTGTGTACAAGAGGTGAAATCATTAGATTAGTGCAAATGCACTAACTGCACGATCTGAACCACTCAGTGTCATTCTAGCACATTCGCATGACATGCCACACCTCTCGAATTGAAATTAGAACTATCGGCGCGGACTATCATAAGACAGGTATACTTCGATAGCAATATAATGCATATTCCACCACGGAGGTGTATGGAGGACATTTTCGAAGGCAATACAAGACGGAATGCAAGAATTACCTAATCAGGATAGGACGATCGTTCCACGTCGATTAGGTTTGGTAATGTTCTCAAGCGAAAAATGAATGCAGTCTCTCATTTTGTACTTTTCAAACAAGATTCTGCTCTCGTCTAAATGCTAATAAGTGGGGCGCTCTCTGATGCCTTGATGTGACAGCTCCGGTTTCTTGCCTCGCGGATATCGTGTCGGCCGTTGGCTAAGCGAGAGCGAGATTGGGACATGAGATCATCGGAAGGAGACACAAAATGCGATGATTGTGCTGATAAAAATTGGGAGTCCCGAGACAGTAGTAGCCCAGACTATTCTTGCTTGTGTATATACAGGTGCATAGTTGTTTCCATTCAATTGCTGTTTGCTTTATTTTAAATATTATCAGTAATCAATATGCATAAATGTTCTTGCTCTGGAATGTCTTGCATGTAAGTTATTGCGTGTCGTCATGATGTTTATGTATTATTGCTGTCGGAATCTGGTCAATAACTATTATTTATAGGGTGAATAAGCATAAAGTACTTAAGTGTGACTAATTTGCAAACTACTTAAATAATCATAATCCAATTTACTAGAAATTGTAACAAGTTTATCGTCAGAATAAATTCGAATATTCTAGAAATAACCATAGTTGCCTAGTAGTATACTCTCATTGACAGACTACCTTTCTTGCGGGAAGGTGGTAAATTAGCCCAGTCATTATTACAAAAAGAGACAATACATTTTCAGTTTCTCCGACATTCTCTCCTGATATATGATTTCTACTCAATTATATGTTTTTCTTCCCCTCCTTATTTTAAGTGATTATCTAGCGCCGATTCACCTTGGTTAAAACACATTTTAAAAATCCAAGTGAACTAACTTCGTAAAGCCGAGACTTCTTTAAATTGGTCACCGCTTCAACGCACATGACCACTTGAAGTTTGAAAGCTGTTTGCTGCGGATAGAATTAAAATCTTACCTCGATATTTTATCAAATTTCCTTTCATTATGATTATATCTCCTTTAGTCGATCTGGCATTAAGTTATAAGAGTCTCGG
>CAJDSM010124895.1:0-24030 GCA_903981925.1 Ostrea lurida
TCTTTTTGTACTTATTTTCGGTCTGGGTAAAGCACTTTATATTGTGGTCTGTTGATGAATGATATGATTTTCTTACCAGTTCTAGGATTACAGTTTCATATTACCAGCATCTTATAAAAAAAATTGTAGTTTTTATGCCCCTACCATCGAGGGTTTGGGGGCATATGTTTGCTTTTTTGCTGTTTTGATTGTATTTGGTTTTTTTTATTTCTCTATAATTGTAGCTTGCACACAAAAAAATATACATCATTGAACGAAGACATTATAACAGACAATGAAATTCAAAACGGTTCTGGAGGGACAGGAAGCTGTAATCTTTAATTACCTTGGAGAAGGCAGACTAATCAAGGGACCGCAAAGGGTATGTCAACTTCGTTAATTGATTATGATAATTAGAGCACACTGTCAGTGGTAATTTAAGTCTTAAGCTTTGTATATACATGCATACACTACTGAAGAGCAATGAATGGGATATATTTAATACAGTCAAACTTGAATACTTCGATCGGTATCTTCAACACTGATATCTCAAATACCATGGCTATGTCGAAGTGATTTGGAAGTCCCAGCCACCTATTTTCTAAGTATTTTATCCTCGATATCTAGAATCCCTGAATATCTTGAAGTTTTTTCTTGGTCATGTCAAGTTTGAGATAATGAGGTTCGACTGTGTGTAGGGTTTTTTAAATGAAAGTGTGGGCTAGGTTATATTTTTACATATACATTTTTACATTTATAATGAATCTATTAAATCTGTTCAAACAACTGTATGTATCCATAAGTTCATATGTACTTACATGTACAGGTATATAATGATACAAGTATTTTTTAATTCTTAGTGCTACATGAACAGTTTGTATTTATTTTCATAGTTTTGTAAATCCATGAATAAACTGCAATCTGAAGTGTAATTGTTTAAACATCCCTGGTACCATTGAATTAAATTTTTTGCATCATGTGTCTTTTTGAATTTTTCTCAACAGGTGTTTTTATACAGAGAGAGATTACAGTACTTAAAAAAGCACACAGCAGACCCGTATCAGTACATTGTGGCAAAGGACAAGGACGGACTGGTTCAACACACGCCGGGGTACAGTATGATATGCTTAAGGATGGGCAGACCAGTGGCATTAAAAAGAATTATTTATCATTTAATTTTATTTCACGGAATCACATAGCGCCGATTCTCATTGGTTAAAACACCTTTTGAGAATAGAGGTGATTTTTCGATCACGTACCTGAACAACAAGTAAAGTCTAATGGACATTGTTTTGTTGTTGTAATATAAAATTAAATGATAAGAAATAAATCTTATATTTTTTCGGGTGATATGCAGGTTATCACCGAGATTTTAGATGGTAAAACTTTTCATCAATGGGCTTCGCGCATTGATGAGTTTTAACGTCTAATATTCTGTGATACCTGCATCACTGGAAAAAATATAAGATTCATTTCTTATGTCAATGGATTTTCCTCATGTTTAGTAAAATGGTAGTTATTACTCATGGGGACACCAAATACGAATATGTCCACTTCTGTGAGGGTTCTTTAACTTCTTGTCCTTGGTGGGAGTTATGGGCATGGAAGAGATACCATCCCTGAAAACCTGTAGAAATTGATTATCGTATGAACTCATTACACAATATTTTTAGAGTGGGCATTTAAATGTCCACTGAACACAGTGGGTTGTGTATAGAACTGTATAACACACAAGTAAATGTCCACTCCAGATGCCTACTGTGATTCCAAGTGGTCAGCCCATAGTGGAAAGTGGGCATTCAAAAATCCACCTGAGCTGTACTGTATTACACATGCATGATAGAAATATGAAGTACTGAAGTAAGCTATGATGTCACAGATAAAAATGCGATGACAGCTACAATTTATGATGTTGAGTTTCTTAAATACTTAGTATAATATATTTCAATCACATGATCAGTGACCTGCCTACCCTAGAGTGCTGGAAAGAGTCACGGGTGTTTTTCAAGGAAATGATGATAAAACTTCACTCAAATTTAATTCTCATGAAACTGATTTTTCAACAGGGCTCAGAGTGTTTTGCTAGGAATGAAGCAGAATGATACATTTGTTTTCACCAATTAACAAAGCATTAACACTTACATGCATGGCATTTTGTATTAAACTAAGTTGTTTTCTTTTCAGACCCTGCTTTGTTTTTAACAATCCTCTGTTGTATGACTCTGTGACGGTGAAAGAGAGCACTAAAATCGACGCGAATCATCTGATTGTTGTGTACAAACGCCTAAAGGAGAGTGATGTGCAGAGAAGAATCGTCCAGGGTCCCACTGTATTCGTCCCAGAGGCAGAGGAATGGTCAGTGATTTGATTGGTTGTTTAAGAACTGCCATTGAAGATTGTTGAATCATGATTGTACATGTAATGTGAGACAATCTGATTTAAAATTTGTTTATTGTAGTCTAGAATCTAAAGCTTGAGAACAAGCAATGATGCCCTATAAATGAAGGTTGAAATATGCTCTAATAATGAAAATTAGTTGGCATTATAATTTTTTCGTTGATTTATAATTCATTCAAGTGCAAAAATTCATCGTAGATTTATTTTTGTTGCTTTTATTTGGCCACAAAAATAATGGAATTAAATCGCCAAACGAAAAGCCATGATTTTACAGCATATGAGTCATTTCACCATATTTTAAAGGTACTCGCATAAAATATGGAATTTGCAGTATTTGGAGTATGTATAAAGTGTACTTGTATATATTGTAACTTGCTTTAGGAAGATTGGACTTTATCCAATTTTCCCTCAATTATACACTAGAAGTATCTCTGTATGATATTGTTGTGGTGTAAATTTTGTTATTCTTCAGGATACACACATTTACCTGGCACGGAGCAGATCCCAATGATAATGCACGGATGATCCCAGGATATAAAACTTTTCAAAAACTGGCTGTGATTCCGGACCAGTTCTATTACAATGTAAAAATTAATATATTTATAATATTTGTTTACTTTTCAGAGTATTGTTGAAAATGTGAATTTTTCTGCATATTTAAGCCAACCACCAACATGATCTTTTATGTGTGCACTTATTATTGATAGATAAATAAGTTTCATTCAGGGGGGGGGGGGGGGGGGGGGGCTTTATTATGTAGTATTAGCTCACTGAGTCTTATTTTCAACTTCTCGAGAATCACTTGGTTAAATTACACAAAGTATCTTGAAATGAAAGAGACTCAAATCACAAGACATGGTCCTTCCCAAAGGGGAGATGATTGTGAAATATTGACAATAAGTTAAGAGTCTTTTAGAACATATCGACCAGAAACTAGATATTTCTTAAGCTTTCTTTTACAGTGTGAACTCCAATTTGTTCAGACCATAAACAAAACCACGATAATATTGTAGTAAACTTTTGAAGTATTTGTTTAAAAGAGAATTCTTCTCAAGAACTAGAAGGATATAATCAAATTTTTAAAACATGCAAGCATGCTTATAAAATATTACACAGTTTCAAACCATAACTAGGATTGGGTTACAATTCTTCTCAAGAACTAGAAGGATATAATTAAATTTTAAAACATGCAAGCATGCTTTTAAACTATTACACAGTTTCAAACCATAACTAGAATTGGGTTACAATAAGGGTTTTAATTTTTTTCACAGAAATATTTTTTGAAAAGCACACCTCTTTGCAAATTTTCTCTGGAAAAAACACTAAGGAATAATATATATCTGATCAACAAGCACCTCTTGCAGTGTAGAGTCAAGTTACCATGGTCGGGATCACTTGTATACACTCCCCGCTAGCAGATTCTAATGATCCTGTTGTCCACCCATTCGTTCATCTGTCCCCACCTCCCAATTCTTTGTTACATGATGCCATTGTATACCTCCTATTTCAAAATTTGATTTTAATGATTTTGGGGGCTCCCATAACAAAACATGGACTTTGCCTCCATATTGTAAAGGGGGGGGGGGGGGGGTTCCAACCCCCATTCACTACTCCTCTAAAACCACTCAACAGAATTCTATGAAACTTTCAGGGATTCTTTGTGCACCAGCTCCTATTTTAAAGTTTTGAATGATTTTATACCTACAGGGTATCAGAGGTATCACTAAAAAGAGCTTTGCTCATAGTATATCTAGTTTTGTGGGGACTTATTTTCACAAGTATTTATTCAAGAGACATAACATTTACGAATCATTACTTATTTTAAGAGTTTATTAACAATAGCAAAATTTTCGCAAATGATCAGTCTTGCAAAATTATGTGTAAATGAAGTTTTCACAATTAGAATGTGCTTTATAGTAGTCTTTTCTGTGGGGCCACAGTCTTATATATTTATTGTACTAAGTTACAGGTCTATGGCCTTATTTTTATATGATTGACAGTAGTTGTATCTGCGGGGCTACAGTCAGGGTTCAGTCTTATATATTTATTGTTCCTAAATCACAGGCTTTATGTGAGTATGGTGATTCCTGAGCAGTGTTACCCATCTTTCTTTTCTCATCAACTTTGTGGAGACCTACCCCCCCTTACTCAAACATTTCCAACATCTTTAAGAAATATCTACAATGTTTAGCCATTTTCTTACTATTAACGGTAGTAAAAATGAAGGCAATTTTAATTACTGTGTTATTTTCATTATTTTACTGAAAAGGTGCATTTTGTTTCAAAAAGTTAATCAGGGACTTGAGCTCAATTTTGATTGATATTTTTTAAATTAATTAACATACCCCACTCAAGATTTGCAAAAAAATTAGGTAACTATTTATAAGCTATCCAGAAACCAACTCTGTACGCCAAATACAACATCAGTTTTAGAATAGAATTATTTTCACAAAGTATTGTGAGATAATTTGTAATATACAGGTATAGATGATGTCACATTGATATCCCAATTTGTTGTTTCCATTGAAGGTCAAAGATGTAAGAACACAAGATGACTCGATGATCACTGTGAAACTGATGTTGTTTTATGAGCTGAAAGATGTGACTAAGATGGTAGGTTTGACATTGTGAAATGCTTACATATATATATTTAAGGTGGAATGCTACACCAGAGAAATTTGATGTGGATTAAAAATAGAGGATATGTTAAACAATATTTTGAAAATAAAAAAATTCAAGTGCACTCTATTTCGTCAAAAAATGTCATTTTAGTAAAAAGCAATTTGAAAAAAAAAATTAAAACCCCTGCTGGAATCGAACGTGCAATCTGCAGTTCAGAAGGCAGTGTGCTAACTTACTGTGCTACTCAGCTAGGCATTTAGATTTGAATTGAATTGACATATAACCCTGATAGTGATATTTTCATCCATGTTTCGAACGGAAGTCAGCCATTATGACGATGGCTCATTCCCCCTAACCAGTATGGGCTAAAGAAATACTGGCTTTGCTCAATTAGCAGAGAATAATTCATGAGGTTTATAAATTATGAGTTACATTATAATGTATATTTTCTGATTTTCATTTGAAGAAAATTCTAAAGTTCTGGTATTATCTTAGGATGTAAAGTATTCATAGTACATGTATGTCTATCAATAGCCTCTTAATCATGATCTTTGCTTCAAAATCAAATGTTAGGCCTTACATTATTTTTCGCAGGAAAAGGGCTATTATGCTTGCAGCTTGTAACTTACAAGTTGGTGATGAATTTTGAATTCTACATTGTTCTAGAAATGATACTCAATTTTGGTGAAGTAAGAGATAAAGGTCAAAGCTTCTTGTCAGATATCATAAAGGTTGAGTTGAAAGGTCAAGTCTTGTCTTCTGCCAGGAGTGCACATGTCTTGTGTATTTTGTAGCTGGACAGCACAACAGATCCTATTGCAGACATGATGAAGTATGTATTGTTTTGGTAAAAAGGAATTTAAGAGTCATATCACGTGACTATTCTCAGTTTTAAAGGTACTGACACAATAAAAGATCGTACTTATAAGCACATTTATTTCTCATTTTTTAGTGCAGTTTGTGCAGATGTCATTGCATTTGCTGGAAAAGTTTCGTGAGTAGAAAAAGATATATTTTTCTGAAATTTAGAAAATATAATTTCTTTCTTTATTCTAAATATCATAAATGATATACCGGTATATCAATAAATGCAGAATAATGCCTGAATCGTTGTTCCAGTGAAAATGTTCTATGTTTGCCTTTTAAAACAAATAAGAAGATATAGCTTCACTGTAATATATAAAACAGGTTTGAAGAGTTTTTGAACCAGACGCAGATCTTGAGTGACCTTTCGACCTATCCACAGCTGATTCAGCGAGGAGATAAAATTGGTTACACCATTCAGAAGGTCGTGTTTAGAGGATATCATGCCAGTGAACATCTGCAGGTATATTTAAAAAAAGAAGAGTTTTTTTTTCAAGTATTCTCAACTTTTGAAGTTTAAATATATATACATTAAAACATGGCAATAGCAAACCTTCAGGGCCATTGAAAGTGTTTGTTAAAGGCAGATATTGTTATATCCAAGAAAATATTTTTCCTGTGATGGGGGGAAAAACCCTTCATAATAAGCGTTAATTCGTTATAAGTGTTTTTGTTATAAACATATTTTACTGTGTATTGTATAAATGTTTCTTAACTTCAGTACATGTGATAAAAATGCACTATTAAGAGCCTGTCTGGCAAAAAACCATGCAATACTGTCCAAGTTGTAGAATACCACTTCTTGATGAAATTTTGTGGATAGGTAGACACCCCAAATTGTAATTGAAAAATCACTGTAAAGAATTGCTATTTTCTAGTGAAAACTAAAATAATTGCTGGTTGTATAAGGTGCACAGTATGAATGTGGGTGTGAATGATTGTGTTGTTTATATATATATGTATGTATAAAAATACAAAAATAAAGAATTAAAAAAAAATAAAAAAAATTGCTATTTTCAACATGGCTGCCATAGGCATTATAAGCATCATTTGTTCTTCTATATCTTAAGCAACAAAAAATTCTTGTCTTGTGACGATGCTTTTGGATGAATTTTAGTATTTTGCATGGTTTTCTGGTGGACTTACTCTTTTAAAAGTACAAGTATAATTTTCTTATAGAGGATGCAAAATGCTTCCATTGAATCAAGAACACAGCTTCGATTGGAATCAGAAATAGAGGAACAGAAATCCAAACTTGCGGATTTTAAACTTTCGAAGGAACAGGAGAGAACCAAATTGGGTAAGGCAATTTCTTAGTTCCGCTAAAATTTTCTTGAAATGAAATGCTGATTTTTGTGAACATTTTTCGTTGAGGAAACACGGAGCACAGCTTTGGACAAACATTAAATTTCTAACACTTGTGTACTGGAAAGATAAATTCATGGTATAAATACAAAATTTGTCCAAGCCTGTGCTCCATGTTTCCTAGAAGAAAAACTGCCCATACAAGATACCATTGTGAAACACCCATGTCCCTGGTGGCAACAAAGAAACAAAAGAAAGTTGTTGTCATAAGAAATGTATTTATATTACATAGGTCAAGTTTTCTTTAAAATAGATCAGATATTCAATTCAGGTCAGGGTAACTAGGTACAAAATGTTGGTACTGAAAGAAAGATCTTGTCATGCACATATGAAATATGAGGGCCATATCGCTCACCATAAAACGTAAAGAGCAAGGTAAATTTTGGTTAAAGTTTTAGCAAACCTGCAACCCAGCGAAAAATGGTTTGTTATAACCAAACGCCTTATACAGTAAAACATGGTTTCAGCAAACCTGCAGGGCCAGCGTAAAATAGTTTGTTATAACCAGACCTCATTATTTGTTATTTTCCTCTCATAGGGGAATACATATCACATACTTTGCAATAAACGTATAAGCAGGTTCATTGTGAATTCGTTAAAAGCAGGTTCATTGTGAATTCGCTATAAGCAGGTTCGTTGTGAATTCGCTATAAGCAAGTTCATTGTGCATGTATACTAAGTGTTGTACTGTATAGCCCTCAATATCGTATAATCCTTTCAAAGGAATGTCAAACACTTCGGCCCAAAGACGTTTTGGCCCATGGACACTTTGGCCAATACAGTTGGACATTAAAGGCCATATCATCCCTCAATATCTTTGACAAGCGCTTGGTCTTCTCACACTACGTTACTCGCACAGCGCTTGTAGTAAAAACAGCTCAGCGGATTTTCTAATATTCAATTAACGTGCTGGAAGTGTCTAGGCCGAAGTGTCCAACTGTATGGGCCGAAGTGTCCAACTGATGGGCCGAAGTGTCCATGGGCCGAAACGTCTGGGCTACCGTTTCAAAGATAGTGTCAGAATTAGAAGCAGTAAAGTTTTCCCAACCAGTAGAAGACTGATTTGTGTAAACAAAATTCTCCTTTTCTGTAAACTACTCATGGTTTGACTTTTGTAATTGTGTAAATGATGATTATTACAGAGACAGTTTTGATTTATTTGATTTAGTGCATGATATGGAAAAGGCCAAACAAGACCATAAACAAAAGACAGCGGAATTGAAGCAGCAACATAAACTGGAACTCAAAGAGATGGAGCACCATAAAATGTTGGATATATCATCTCTGTTCACCAAAGCTAAGCTAGGTAAGAGCAACATTATATCCTTCTCATGTAGTCACTGTTTTTTGTCAAGATGTAACTGTGTCAGAAATATGTTGTGATTGGATCCATGCTTCTATGTGCGTATACCTGCTTATTATTATACAGTTAACGTATATCACTGAGAGGGAGTAGCAGATTCCAGTTTCCCGAGCAGACTATTCCCGAGGCGTTAGCCGAGGGAAAATATCCTGGCTGAGGGGAACTGGAATCTTGCTAAACTCCCTCTGTGATAATCGTTAACTGTTTATCATACCGATACAAATTGAAAAAATATGATTTAAAAAAATTCAATGAAAACAATTCATTTTAATCCGTTAAGCTATCGCCTCAACTACTGCGGATAAATCCATTATATTTTCTCGATGCAGTTTAAGTTTTCTAACACAGACAACGATACCTTTTGCGTTTCCACATATCACGAGAGTTAAGTTTTAAATAGATTGTCAATTCATTCAAAAGAAATCGTATTAAAAATCATCAAACCTAGAAATTGCCGTTGAAGTTGTTGGCTGGTTTCTACCAACAACGTTTACAAAGCATTGTGTCGTACAAAGCAATTGTGGACGTTAACAATAGCTTAGCGTAATTTAATCGTGGAACGTTAATACCATGGACCACGTTGTGCTGAAAAACTATGACGGAACATTTCGGGTCTTTTTGTGTATTAAAAAAAGAAAAGTCTAGAGGATTACGAGTAGCCGGGAATTGTTCCAAAGCAGGGATTAGTTCATACTGACTAACGGCCCCCGGGGATTAGTCTGCAACGCAATTTCCAAGAATTAAGCCAAATGTAATTTTAACCACTTGCTTTTATAATAGGGAAAATCAGTAAAGGTATATAATATACAGTTAACGTAATCACTGAGGAGTTAGCAAGATCTCCAGTTCCCCTAAGGCCAGGACTATCGATGGCGCTTAGCCGAGGGAAGATAATCCTGGCTGAGGGGAACTGTAACGTTGATAACTCCTCAGTGATTAATGTTAACTGTTTATTATACCGTTACAAATTGAAAATTGATAAAAAAAAAAAAACAACAAAAACAGTTCATTTAATCGTAGCTTATCGCTCAATAACTCGATAAATCCAAGATCCATTGTATTTTTTCTCGGATGCAGTATTATTTTTCTAACACAGACAACGACACCTAACACGTTACCTATACGAGACTAAGTTTATAGATTTCCAATTCAACTTCGTATGTTAAAAAAATCACCAAACCTTAGTAGTAGGTCCGTGTTTACTACATGTAACAACATTTTACAAAGCATTGTTCGTACAAAGCATGTTACGTAAACAATAGCGTTAGGTTTAATACGTGACGTTATCCATGGCAACGTTTGGCTGAAAAACTATGATTGAAACATTTGCGGTCTTTATGTATATTTAAAAAAGAAAGAAGTCTAGAGGATACGAGTAGCCGGGGAATTAGTTCTCAAAGCACGGATGTAGTTCATATGACTAACGCCCGGGGGTTAGTCCTGCAACGGCAATTTCCCAGGGAATAGCCAAATCTAACCACCTACTTTTTATATAGTGAAAAATCAGTAAGGTATTAATAATACATATTATATCAGGGAACGAGGCAGATGTAAGATTATTGTTGATACAAGTTTGGGTAACACATATGCATGCAATGCAGCGAGAGGCTGTGACAAGTGATTCATGTACAAAATTCCTTGCATATTACACTGTCAATTTGCATTGCAAGAGGCATACAATGTTTTGTTGCGGTTTTTTTGCAGAGGTACATATATATGTGAGAGTATTACATTCTCTCATGTACAGCCACAGTGAGGCAAAGCTTTTCTAAATCCTTACAATTTTTACTGCTGTTCTTGCAATGGAGAATAAAACGTAATTAATTCAATGTGAATTTTATTGTCAGAAACTGTAAAATTTTATGAAGACATATTCTGAAACGACCAGTAACTAGAAAATTGAAGAAACCATCTTGGTATTTTTCTTGGTTTTAAAGTGATCACTATCAACAAAATTTAATACACAAAAACACAAAAAAAAATTCCAATGAAATTAAAACTTCATAGTATGCTTAAAAACGATAAACTGAATTTGTAATGCATGTGTAATGCTTTGATTAGAGTGTTAAAAACAACCAGCAGTTTATTTCATACTCTCTTGATACGAAAAAAGAAAAGTCAAAAGAACACCTTCAGAAGCCATTTTATTTGACAAACAGTGGTTTATTTCGATATATTTACATTTTTAGTGTTTTATACCCCCCAAACAAGTTTGGGGGGGGGGGGTAGTATAGGAATCACTCTGTTTGTCCGTCTGTCTGTCCGTCCTTCTGTGAGATTCATGTCCGGCTTATAACTATCTTTGTCTTGGAGGTAGGCCATACCCATATTTGGCACATGGTGTATCACAATGAGACAATGTGTCACGTATATTGATTGACCTCTGTATGACCTTGACCTTGACCTTAAGGTCAAATTATCAGTTTTGTACATGAATTCATGTCCGGACCATTAGGTTCTTGTTCTCTCATGACACAAGCACATATTGAGAATCCCTAGGAGGTATATATATTGGTAGCACCCTACCACATAACAGTAACAGCTGGCAAGAATCTGGAGACAGAAATAACAAACACCCATCTGGGAAAAAAACGATTAGTAAGTTGATATGTTATCCAAACCCATTTTGTAATTGTCCGTCCTCGCCATGCTCGCTATCGAAATTCGTCGTTCTTAGGACCATATCAAAACTTCTTATTATATTCTGTGACCTGCCAAGGTACCAATCCTCTTAGTGCGTATACGGGTTCTGTTATCCAATACTCTGGAGAGCTGAGCTATCTTGCTCATCTCATCATTCCATGATCATCTCCTTCTTATTGACCAGACCTCTGTACCTTTTGTCTACCCTTGGTAGGTCAAAGTTTAAGTGATCTGTGTCTAACATGGAATTATATTTGGCATGTGTGCTATCACCGATGAAGGATGTGGAGAATGTCAGATTAACATATCATGACCTATGTATAACTTGACACCTTTGATCTACAAGGTCAAACTTACAGTGTTTTTTGAATTTCACCAATGATTATTGATCCCGTATGTGCGAACACTCTTCTTTGGTTCAAGCTTTCAGATTGACTTGCGAAGTAAAGCGTTAAAATAATATGATCTGGTTTGGCTCTGAGGGACTTTGAGTGGTATTCGTCTTAATTGTGACGTTTAACTTCACACAGGGTATATTCTAGTTGCTCTATGAAAATCTTAACCAATTGTAATGAACCATTAGTTTAGTTTTACAGTTTCCTCTTTCGGTTATTTAGTCTTCGATAGCAGTGTGAAACCAGGCCTGTTAATATTATGAGTGCATTTCTTGATAAGGGTATTAATAGTCATATTTAATGACTCAGCAATGCGGAATATTATATAACAGATAAAAGTAGAATTAATATATAGATAATCAAAGAATCATCAGAATTTTAGATTTGAATTACAATTGGTAGGCATAATTAAAACAGACCAAGTACATGATTGGAAATGTAACAATTAATAATTTACATGGACACCTTCCGCCCCCCCCCGCCCCCTACCCCCCGCCCTACAACACACACACAGCTATGTTTACTAGTGGTTAATCCCTCATATAGGGTAATGAAGAAATATGAATTAATTTATTGAAAATAGATAATAAATGTAGTCCATGATTAGATCGTTGCTGAATGATTAATGTAAGGAATATAGTAGCACATAATGCATTAGTACATTATCAGATTACTAGACGCAAGCCGAAGACAAGGAATGAGATGCGAAGTTCCTTGATGCAAGGAATTTGGGGGCGGATGTAAATCGTCAACTTGACGCTCGTCTCATCCTCGAGGACCAGAGTTTGCACCCCTATAGCAGAATTGAAATCCCGAGTGTTCGACCACTGAAAAAACAGAAGACGAAAGGTCCTGTTGAGGACTATTTTTGAATTGAAGTTGTTGATGGAAATAATATGTAATTCACCTCATTAACGGAGACAAATTGCATTTTGTTATAAAATAGCGCATTATACACTCGTATATACTGTACTGTCTGAAAAAACGTCTAATAATCTGTGACAGATTTGAAAGAGATTTTTGAAAAAAAAGACTTTTGATGGATTTTTGAAGAGTAAATTGGTAATCATGGTTGGAAGTTATTCAGAACTTTATTTTTATTAATGTATTATTGATAAAATAAATCTTAAATCGGGACCAATGTTTTATCGATGTTAAATGTGTATATTTATTTGATATTAGTGAAGTTGTATTAAAAAGTTCTTTTTTTTCAATGGTTGATAGTTAACATTTGTCAGTGAGAGGGTCACATTCCTATTTCACAATCCATAACATGTACATTCTGCTTTTATAATAATAGAAACTATTGCGGTCGTCTTACTTCCATAAAAGCATGTTTGTCAAGAGACGAAAATCCAAGACTGATGCATATCAAATTAATAAAGTAACTTCAGGTTGGTTTTAATGACGTGTTGTATAATTTTGTTGAAATCTTAATTCTGTCTAATATGTTTCAGATATTATAATCTCCCGGGTTTAGGAAACTCGATATTCGTCTGATTTATATATACACTCGTTATATAATAAGGAACTTTTTTATATCTTCGTAGATATCATAATTTTTTTATATGTCTATAATGTTTTGTTTTTTTTTTATTTACCACTATTCTATAGATTTACCAATAGACCCGTAGCTAATTGACACCACCAATATGGTGTACGCGCTCACCACTATGTCCATACCTTTCCCTTAGTCGTAGCAGTAGTTGCATTTTCATTGGATACCGTAAAAGTAATATACATCGTTGCTCTAATACATTTTATGGACGTCTAATGAATCTCATGCCAGCTATTATTGAAAGATGTAAGTCTTCATAAAACTGACAATACGAGTGCTGCTGGCAAACACAATTGAAAAAGCGCGTTCAGCGCCGTTATGAAAGTACTTTGTTTGCCGCACACACATATCAAACCGCGTTTTGGCCCAGTATGAAGACTACAAATCTTTTCAAAAATCAATAATTTATTGACCTGTATATTTACATTCTAGGAAAAAATTGCCATGCACTTAGGTTGATTTGATTGCTTTATTCTTCCAGTATAATAGGTTTCTTTAAAACTTTTTGCTCGGCTCAATCCTGTTGGGGAAGTACGGTTATGAACAGCCATTAGGTAAGTAATATGTTGACGTCACAATGTGGAAATGTTTACACGAAAAAAAGATATCAGGCTACTGTGACCTAATTTTATACCACTTCATGATGTTCATATCTTTATACAACAGTGACAAAAAGTGAAGGTAGACGAAAAAAATATTTTTAATACTAAGAACATAATATAATAACCAAGTAGGTTTTATATTTAACTTTTTCTTGGATACAAAAAACATCACAGAATTTGTCAACAAGGTGTATTACATTTTCAACTAAACAATCGTGTCATATTCATATTACATAATTTTAACAAACCTGAGTAAGTGAGTTCTTGTTGATTCATTAGCACACCATTATATTCCCCCACTTTGGTTGATTCGGTTCTTTGCTAGATAATATAAGCAATATCAACAAAATAGATTCATAGTGACCTTTGTTACTTAGGGGATTAAGCATCAGTTTCAAACAATGTTAAGAAAAATTAGGTTACCAACTATTAATACATCGAAAATCCGATTATGTGCTGATTACTAGAAATGGCGATCAATAAACAATTGCATACTTAAAATGACTCTTTGGTGAAATTAGAATATTTCACGGGTTACATATTATAGGGTCCCGGTTGTTTTTGTAAAATGCGATATTCTGAAGTGTGGCTTTCGTCCTCTTAGAATAATCAATAACAAGGGCAGGTCGCACAGAGCATGGCTGACTTGGAACTTGTATTAAGATGTATGTGTTCGTTCACCCATTTTGTAATGTCTCGTAAGATGATTACATGTAATTAGTGCTTTTAGCTCAATTTTTGGATATCATCCTGTTTAGTGGAAGTTATAACTACCAGTTGGTTGTTTATTAAACCATTTTATCCTATGTGTTGAGTTGTGCATTTATATTTTTTTGATAATTGATGAAAGAGAGATATGAATTCTCATTAATGACCTTCGAAAATGTACGAACTGATGAATACATTGTAACCATTTCATAATCAACATCTGTGTTAGTTTCAATTTGCAGCTAGGTCCTTGTCATTGATTAGTTTATGTATGTATTAGACTATCGTATTTGTAGCTTAATTTCTTTTGCCTTGCTGTAATGGTTGTAAGTAAATATCTAAATTTAATTAAGTTCTTCAGTTTGAGACTAATAATGTACGAAATTTTTCTTATAAAAATGTAATGACAAGGTACTATTAGTTTTAATGTATGATGCAGTGTTGGTGTGTATAAATACGTGCTTGTTATAAAAATAATTTTAAACCATTTGTTATTAAATTATAGGATGGACGCCTAAGCTACACATAACAGATGTGATACATGGTTAATAGTAATGGACATATGCCTTTTAATATAACAAATAATTATTGACTTGTTGATGAGTAGTGAGCTCTATACCAAGGTCCTTTCTTGTCTGTTTGAGACACGGTACGAGGTACGTAAGGATTGATGACAAGAACTGGTCTTACAATTTAGCAATTACTATTTTATATTTTGTGAATCTTTTATTCATAATATTGATTGGTTTAGTTGAGTATATTAATTGATTTGGTTCCTTAGGAGTCACCTGGAAATGATGGAGTGCTTGTTTAAGTGAGCGTCTATGACCTTATAAGCCAGTACAGAATAGTCTCACCTTCTTAATAAGGAATGGATTACATGTAAAGGCTACCCCAAACGGGATCCAATAAATTTAGGGGGTATTATACTTTATTTCTATTCATAACAATTTTACTAATCTTAAAACCAAACCCAGTATGCCTATTTTAGTAGCAAATCCGCAGTTATTGGCTCACATTTGTACTGTAAAGAACCCACAAATGGTCAGACTCCTCGGCACACCATTTTGGCTGGTCAAACTTTGGCTATGAAGCAGTACCCCATGATTTGTTAATTATTTATACTATATGCATATTTGCCTTTCCTCAGGTATCTGCCCTAGATTCTGCAATTTTCCTATCTTAGTGACTAGATGGAGTGTGACAGCGGATGGTAGCGGGTACGTGCGTGCGGCCACATTGATGGTTCTTTCAAAATCCGGGGCTTCAATAACTATAAGGACCCATTCATTCTATACGTTCTTGTGAATGAAGACTCTTATTTTATTATTATATACTTTGTATCCATATTAGTTAAGTACTTGCCAACTTGATTTTAAAGCTGTCGGGTCGTTAATATATCGACTAGCTCTTTCAGGTAACATTTAGTGTTGGTGATTAATCGAACAATCTTTAAGATCTGGCAACCAAATATGAGTCGCTAAACACTGTATAGAATATTCCAAAGTGCAGAGGATCCATTCCTATTTTGACTACTCCACAAATGCCAGGAATTAAGCTAAGCCACTATGGCAACTCTCATCACGATATGATAAAGGCAGCTTACTCGGGCTTTAAATAAGTAATTGATAGACTGACTTTATATAGAGGTCTTCAAAGTAGACCCTCGAAAGTGGAGCCCAATGACGATATCGATTAAGTCTTAAAACAAAGTAATTGAAGAACACTATTCTGTTTCACATATATGAATATACTTAAGAAATATACATTCTTGGCATAGCCATTCCTATGCTGTGGTTAACAGATTGAGACACTAACTTGTTATAAACTAAACTATAATATAATATAGAAATGAATAAAAATAAAAACAAAAAAATAATATATTTTCACTAGTAGGTGAGCCACAATACATAAATCCAATATCACGTATTATACAAAGGTCTTGTAAAATGTAAGAATTTTTGTATTTTTTCTTTTCCTCACTAGGATTCTTCTGCTTAGGTTAGTGGAGTCAAAATTTTATACGATCCTATATGAATATCTATTGTGAGGAAATTCATACTTTTTTTGTGCTGATATTAGTCAAGTCTCATCAACATGTAGAATTCAAATGTGCAACTCAACGTGTACGAGAGAATTAATTTATATATACGAGACAGGCCAAAGTGAATTTATTCGGTGAAACTGCTACCTTATACTATGTGTTATCCCAAATTGTAAGCGACTGGTAACCTGCTTTTGCTTCTACTTAAAACACTCCAACCTTTGATCAATAGAGACAATTTTCATACATAGTTGTTGTGTGTTGATTTAGGTAATGAATTGTGTTATTGTCATGGAGGAAGGGCTAAATCACACCTCGTGAATTATCTTCAGAACCACAAAAATACAAACACTGCTATGTTGGAAGTGTAAATTTGTTATATTCGAATCAAAAGTGAACTATATTAAGCAGAAATCAAGCATCAAAAGTCCAGTGGCAACCAACCTACTACGATTATATGACCCAATCACTCCTATATGCCAATCCCTTGCACAGTCAATTTGTCGCAAAGCCCATATTACAAACGTGCAAAAGCCGGCATAAATTAAATTTAATTACTCAATTCATCTCGGACTAGAATGTGACATCTGGAGCTGCAATCTAGTTCCTATAACTGTACAAACCCATCTAGTTGTCTAATATAGCCCTTAATTCCCTTTACTAAGCCTTGTGTGATATATTCTTGGCCTTTGTTTATATGTGTTAAATTATGTTACAGAACTCCCATTTACCCAAGCCAATACTAACTAAAACGAACATTGCTAACCGTATTTGAAAGCGATTTCCTTAGTCGACGTTACTCCTTTTAGGGGCAAACCTCTCTTAGATGTAAGCCCGTTGCCCTGTCTTATACTATGACGTGTTTCCCATTTATGAAATGAAGCAAGACTAACCATTATCGAAATATGGCATGTAAATAGATAGTCTCAATAGGCTTTTAATTATCCTTGAAGCAATGAATTATCTTACGATACTCATTGCAGAAACGCCGCCCATTGCTTAAACTATGAATATTCACATTATTATAATTGTATAATAATCATACCAAAGAATATTACAACTAAGCATCATCGAGGTGGTGACCAACATCAACTTTCAGGAAGGTTTATGTGATCATAACAATTGGTAAGATGAGCAGGTATTATCATCTGTCATCTGAAGTTAACCAAGATATCTTTTATACACTTTGTGTCGAACCATCCTAATATACTGCATTACAGGGCCGCCATATAGTAGAACTGGTATCTCGTACACCATTAGCTCTTCAACATGGAGTGTTACTCGGACGTGCTTTGGATAAGAGAAGTATAAACTATGCTCTACGTACATTGATTGCGAACGTGAGGGAGTTATTTAATTGAGGTGAAGTGAGGAGGGAGAGTTCAAGAGTGAAATGTAGTGTAAATCTTATACTCAGCCGTAATTAAGACATGTGAGTTAAAAACACAACCTTATTTCCCACTTGCGGAAAGTAGTGGGCCCACTCGGATGATACAAGACTAAACTGTATGTTCCCACTCCGTGTGATAGCGCATACTACTCATAATACTATCGTATGGCGGCATGGAGGCTAACTATCGCATGGATATGCGAAATCATTCAGGTTTTATGAGATGCCAGCTTGCCGAATAGGACACTTCAGCGTTGGCGTGGAGAGACAAAAATAACCGAATGCACACATTTTCCTGTGTAGCTATTTTCTGTAGTCCTGTAAAAGTCCCTCCATAACAATATGAAACCTCTCCTCCTGTATTGTAATTAGAGAGTTTTCATATAGTCTCGATTGAGCTCGGGTGATTATTACGGTTCATTTTTGTGTGAATAAATATTTGAGGTCTTATGATGCCTCTTAGTGGTGCTTTTAGGTGACTCTCGATATCGGTGTGGTCAAGGTTTACATTCCTTTATTTCTGAGAATAGAGACTAAGTAAGGCAATCGTAATTT
The DNA here is from genome assembly GCA_903981925.1 of Ostrea lurida. Lineage (NCBI taxonomy): Eukaryota > Metazoa > Mollusca > Bivalvia > Ostreida > Ostreidae > Ostrea > Ostrea lurida. Next base: position 18,486 of record CAJDSM010124895.1, read on the forward strand.
TAATGAGAGTCACCTTCGGTACAAAAATGACAAATTGAGGGTGGATTGGTAGTTAAGTTCCTGGGTTTGATAACTATATAGCTCAACCCAAATATACTGCGTGGGTAATTTAAGGCTGGGATTAGACATTGGAGCTTTAGTGGCTGTAACTTGTATGGTATTTGTGCTTTAACGATAATATATCCCGTTACTCTTATTACTATCAACTCATGAGACATATATAACATTTCGAACAACCGAGCTGACCAAAGACATATATATTGATCGTTTGTATTCTATAAACATGAGTTAAAGGAATTAATTCAGATGTTTAATAATGTCAAGAAATCGAATACCCCAGTGAAAACATAGGGACATAAAAGACACCCACAGATAGAGTCTTCTTCTTATACTACGTCTCACCTTCATGCTACTTCTCGCCTCGAAATATTCTTTCATGAATGTTCTCGCAACTAGACTAAATTGTAATAACTCGGCGCAAATAGTGATATTCTTATCTCGTGGACTCAAAACTCGGTGAGTCTATTTTCATTAGTATTGTCTGTTCCATTACGGTTCACATAGTTTGACTATAGGCTTCCCAGCCCTCATATTAGTTGTGGTTAGTCTCGTGTGGATATCCTGATCTCTCTCGAAAACTAGCACAGTCTGAAAGTGTTGTTTTTTAATGTTCACGCTCCTCTTCGCGGCAATCTCTGTTTGATTTCTATCCACGCGCAAATACGCAGTCTCATAGTGTGAATATCTCATACTGCGTCGATTCTCTTAGATGTCATATCCGAGTACGATATAGATAGCGCAATGACGAATGGGAGTGAGACAGTTCATTGTGACCATAAAAAAAAGCAGGTAAGGATGAGATGTGTGGAGAAAAGTATTTGTTTTTGGGGTCGCGACATATTGATAATGCCGGATTGAAGCTAGCAAGAAAATACAGCAAGATCCTCTATACTGTAGTGGGGGACAAACATGTATAACAAGAGGCATTCTTGATTGCTCCTTGCCAGTTGATTTTGAGGAGGGTGTATCTTTAGGTGTTAGCCCGGAATTGAATTACAATTTTTTAAGTGTACCTATTTCTTCTGGAGAATGCCCCTAGTTAGGGTTGATGAAATTTGAGTTTCATGGTGTTTAACTAGCTGTGCTGATAGAAAGTTACTCTTTTTTGAAAAATATTTGAGCATTATTGACGATTGAACTCTTTATGAAGTCTGTTTCGCATGCTGGGGTTGGAGCAGTAATGTTGCCTGTCAGTGGGATTGCCTTGTAACTTGTCACATATACTCGAGCATTTATGGTTTGTGTTTGCTATCGATCAAGTTGCGAGTTTAAAACATATGGTTTTTTTTGTGTGAATCATGATGGTTTTGTACAAAAATAATATTAATTAGAGACGAGTGTTTTGTACGAGTAGTAATGAGATAATAGAATACTATCACAAATGTCAATAGTTTAGAAAGCATGATTATTCTCTCTCTGTTGCTGGGGTGTTGTTCCTCCGTTGTTGATTTCTGATGACTTCACTTAATCTAATCTTCGAAGGAACTTAATAAGTATAGAAATCATATTCCTATGACTGTCGAGAACGTCTCTAGATCGCCCTTTTAGATTATGGACTTCTCTACTGACATCTACTATTGGCAGTGAGTCTAGGTGTGAGTATTGGTGGATCTTGATTCAAGGGAGGCCTACAAGGTAAGGTACTTGACAACGTGAAAGGATGGTCTCTCCTAGAACAAACGTACACTAGTTGATATAGGATGATAAACAAATGAATAGAATAAAGATAAACGAATTATGAGAATATATTGTAGAAATATTTTCCACCCCCCTGTCGTTCAATAATTGCATGACATACTATGCGATTTTTACAGAGGCACACTGAGAAATGAGTGCCTTCCCTGGGGTTCGCAAATTGGCTTAGTGAATAAACGTCATGTACTTCTAATGTTAGTTTACTGAGAGGAGAGGACAGATCCATTTTACGCAGAGGCCATGTATTAGCAGTCGATAAACTGATGCATCCTTTCTCGACTCTGAACAAAGCTTTACAAACTTGTGTGATTGAAAGAGAAACGTGCGGAGGTTGTAATGTTAAATGTATACGCTAACAGATGGGAGAATTATGCTAATATTCTGCCGGTGGTGTATATTGCTCTATGTATGCAGGGATGTCTTAGATGAGCTCAGGATATTTCTGCTCTGAATATCCGATAATGGTCTTCATATTGGTGAGTAGCATATGCGAGATAATGTCAATTGGAGCTAATATCCATAGACCCTTACTGAGTCGTAGATGATCCAGTGACGTAGGGCTGTCTGTCCATCCGGAGGAGAGAGGATGGTCACAGTCTCATGGGGTCGAATTAGCTCAGTAAGCTTCCTGTATAAATGTCAGATTTATCAGCTATTATTCGAGCATTATAGACAATCTGCAAAGAAAGTAAACCGATAGTAAAGAGACAGATAAGTAATCCAAATAAGCCTCATGGAAATTGTCTCTTTGTTACAGTAGTGTAGGTCGCGGTGCGAAATATCCTACATGTTAGATAGTGAGTATTTTGTTTTTCGGGAAGATTACTACTGAGAACTCAGTTCTTTCTACGCACCACCATGAATTTAAAGGTGGCATAAATAAAATCATGTAATGACTCAGTCAGCTTTGTGCTGCACTTATATGTGTATCCTTTTCTCTGAATAGAAGTTGGTGTTCCTATAACCTCATCACCGTGACTCGTGAGTGTGAAGTTGATGAGTATTGTTTACTACTCTTCCCTAGACGTAATGTGTTGGAATTGTCTGTTTTAAAGGTTAAAATACTGCTTGTTTATCGCCCTCCTCTATCTTCTCCTTCGCGGAAATAGTGCTACCTATACACGCGAGCCCCGCAATACTCAGCTCGTTGCAGAGGAAGATTGCGCAGAAATAATCCATTGATGGGAATCAAATGCCCAATAAATGCAATACAAGTCTCGCATAGTGACATGCCCATATATGATTTTGATGAATTTCGAGCTCCCCCTCAGGAATATCTAGTGTGAACCCGGTGTTCGGCTGTCATTGTGTCCTCCCGGTATCCATGGTATTACTCAATACTTATTGTCAGCACCTTTGTTTCGAATCTTCTGTTGCTCCTTCGAAGTACAAAATTGCCGTCCCCGTGGGCTATGTGCTACCAAAATTTACAAGCAGCGTGAGTATCACTTGGTTTTTTTTGGTACCAAATTTTAGAAATTGTATTATTAATATTTATCGTTAAAAATTCAAACTTGGCTCCATAGGCTCGAAGTGTATAATCCTCATGTTCCCTAATAAAGACACCTTTGCGTGCAACACGCAAGTGAAACTAATATTATTTGAATAACATTGAGCAACGTTGCCTCGATAAGATCTTAACAAAAACACTTTAGGGGTATTAGTCTTTTGTATCGAAACTCGCTGTGGACTCCCGCTGTGTTTTTGTGGCTCATTGCTAGGAGACTACATGAGGTTCTGGAAATATTAGATCCTGGAAGTGTCATTACAGCTCAAAATAAAAAGACCGTAAATATAAGGTAAAAAGACTTTTGATAAAATTATGGCGACAAATTATAAGGCTTTATATTAATATTGTTGGGATTGTCTAGAGAAGGAGTTCGATGCAAAATAAGCTTCCTGAAATAATAACCTCTATTGTCAAATAGTATACATCCTTTATTAACAGAGTTTGCAGATCCAACGGTTATTTGCTGGTATCAGGGCACAGTAAGATGTTCATCCTATTTCATATGGTTCTGTGCACCCAGTTTTGATCGGAGAGATGATACCAGTGTACCGTTTTAAGATTACTAACACAATCATTAGATGAGGTCCGCAAGAAGGATCTGACACTCAGAAGGAGTAAGGAATTTTAGCCATGTGAAATGACCGTAAATTTACTGCCTATAGCAAGCTTACTTAACCCTTTTCGAAACATATCGAAAAAAACTGGCAAGAAGACACTAGCTGTATATCCAGAAATATTTTAACAAGTATTTTTTAGCGTAAAAACAAAGTATTGGACAGTGAGATAATTTATTATTCCCATCAGTCGATAGATGTGATGGGAGATTAGTGAAGCAGATACTTCTAGTAAGCACGCTAACATGGAAGAATAGTTCTGGCTTGTGTAGATACTTTTCAGGAATATAGATAAACTCAAGGGAGCATTGACCGTGCACCATAATGTTGCGTGAATATGAGTCTGCGAGAGAGCATATTCACGCATACAAATTTATACCATGGCTATGGCAGCTCTAGTGCACTTTATGGCTTCGCTTCCTCGATAGGATGCTATATTTTGTGTATGAGAGGGAGAGAGATTTAGTCAAACCTCACAAATAATGCAAGCTTGGTTCAAATTCACTAGTCACCACCCCATCCTGAGGTAGCCCCAAACACGATAATAAATTGGCATTTGTACAGACTTTATATGTGAAAGTTGAAAACGATGTGGGTAGCGTTATGTGGGTATATCGCAAAGCGGCCAGGAAAATCGAGAATAGATAAATAAAGGCAGAACTCTAACATATAATAGGGTAGCGTGGATGGGCCGGTGGGTTTTTGAGAGGGTGTATTGGGTTCCACATTTTCTTGAAGAGATAATGCGGTTATTTTGGACAAATTTTTTTGAGAACATTATAGAAAATACGAGAAAAGGTGAGGTATTTTTTCATTGTAAAAAAGATCTCCACCACGGCGCATTATCAGATGGATCATGTGAATCTAACATTATTGTTTGATATTTTTCGCATTGACACTTACAGAACTATTGAATTAGAAATTATTCGGTCATCCAACAATACAGAGTAAGGAATATTACCGATTATGAAAAATGTTCACAAAGGGTAATTAACATGCGCGCCAATCATCTTGGGAAATGCATGCCGGCCATTTGGAAACCGTAATTTTTGTTTATTTCTTCTCTTTTCTGTGAGTAATTGTTGATCAAATAAGATAACCACAAAAGATTATTCCAATGTTTAAAGGTATTCACATGTAAGGTTTGTTATAAATAAATAAAGGTTTTTCTCAGTACAACATGTTTGTAACAAGTCATAAGGCGCGAGCGTAATCATTCGAATGATAACCAGAAATCAAAGTCATTCTGCGTCAAAGGTGTGGGCAAGTGCAATGGAAGATTTCACTTTCCCTTGTCAAAGCAGTAAGGTGCCGGACATTAGGCCTCATTGCATCTAATATACATTAGCCACCAAAAGGCCATGCCACAAAACCAACCGTACACTGTCCTGCGGCCCCGGCTAGGAGATTACCGGGCCCTTCACGCGCACGAAAGAAGATGATGATGGTTTAGACGGCTGTCCACTATGTATGAACCCAAAGGCCAAAAGCGAAGATTATTTTCGACATTTCCGCATAGTTTCAGTGGAAATGATATAGGGAAGAAAGAAGGGGCTTTCTATAACAGTTTAGGATGGACATATGTGACAATATTTCAGCTTCATCCGTCAAATGCGAATACAATATAACCGGCTATCTATCGCTTCCTATATTTTACTCTCCCTTT
>CAJDSM010124932.1:3328-14356 GCA_903981925.1 Ostrea lurida
TGATGGATATCCGAACTATGATACTGTAGATTAATCGGACCCCACATATAATTTTTAATATTATTTTTTAGGAATCTAAAAAAACCCACAAACCAACAACCAGGAAATGATAAACCAAAAAATTACCTTTCTCGACTTGTCTCTCATATCGTTTTAGATATGACAGTTGTGCAGATTTGGTTATTACTATCCGGAATAATACTATGCAGAGTGGGTGCAGTATCTGGAGGGTGAACGTCGACAGGGCAGCGTTGGGAGTTCCAACCATTCAAAGCAACTGCAGTCGGCTATAATATGCAGCAGTTACCAATATTCAGTAGCGAAGAAAGGATGGTCTCTGATGGTAACGATTTATAAATGTTTTTATACTATTATACTGACTATTCTCTCAGATACTGATTCTTAGCGTGACATTAACTTCGAACAATTTGATTTCCGGTATTTAGTGGACGAACATGTGACATTGTTATGTGCAGTGTCCGAGCAAAACTGGCGCACAGCCGAGTTTCAACGATTTTTCATTTTATAAATTTTTAAAACTATACAATTCTTACAACTTAACTTTCACGGAGGGAAAATGAGGAAAATAGCAAATCTACACTGATATCTTGATGATCAAATATTGCACTGATAATTCCAAAAGAGGTGGTAGAAATATCCATCTGATTTTTACTTTATTGACCCTCAAATATAGTTCATTGGGGAGTGCACTTGGTTTCTTTCCTGAAAACAGATGTTTTCTATCAAAGATGAAACTCTCAGTTTACACAGCTATTTTTATGTCCCATTTATCCAACATGAAGACCAGATTCTTCTATCAAAGTTCATATGAAGTACAAGACGTAAATAGCATATAGGTTGCACCCGACCTTCGAGACAATCTGTCATGAGTAAGATCTCTGCTGCCGATAGTTTTGCTGCTGAAAGAGTAGTGTGGAGACGCAGACATGGGTTATGGTTTTTTGCATGTTGGTAATGCAGCATATTGAAAAGAGTAGTACCAAACCGCCGTATGTGGGTTGTTACGTGATGGCTATATCAGAATGAAATTATTTGATAATTGAAAAGAATAGTATCAAACGTTAAATTGTCGGGATGAAAATTGTGTTGAATCAAGGGGGGGAAAGACAAAATCGAGGAACTCCATGGTAGCTAGCGTGTGTTTAAAATGAAGGTTTGTAATTCACTACAGATCTGCGGTGTATATAGAATGTAATTTCACGATCGAAAAGTGTTCAGATCGCCGGTACTTTAACTGAAACAGACACAAGTATACGACACCAAATAATCAAAGTATAAATAACTGATCATCGGTAATGTGTTTATGCGTAGAGAGATCTAAAGAAATAGACACTTACTTTTTGTTTGTTCACGTCGTTTCAGAAACTTCAGTTACTTTGATTTTTAAGATACCCTGAAAGATATACATGATTCATATGAATTTAAGATCTGAATCTTTCCCGTTCCTCACCTTTATTCCAAGCTGTGTTTCCTTGGTTGCACGTTTCGTATGATTATAGGTATCAAATTAGTTGTGGCCAACGTATTACTATTGTATTGCTAGGTGGTCTATTGAGATTAAGATTAGGTATGTCTTACAAGAGACATACTATTCAGTTGACATTTGTGAAATTAACATAGCCAAACAAAGCTCAAACTGACAGCTACCGAAGGACAAGATATTCCAAGCAAATACTATGTGTTAATCTATTCTCTCGCGACAAGGAGGAAATGATTGACTAAGAAAAAAAGAAAATGAAAGCTTCCTAAAAAAAATTCCTGTAACCACATCTCGATATTCTAATCTTCGTGCGTTAATCTGGTCTCGTGAATTGAGGAGGGATTGCATCTTTTTGAGCAAGAGAAAATAAAAACAAGAAAACAAGTGAAAGAACTCCCAGATGTATATTGCCACTGTAAGTTACACTCACTGTTGCTGACCTGTTCCTCTGGAAGTAATCATTGGTACGAGTTTGACTGGAATCAAGACTTTCTTTGCTTGCAGTACAAAAGGAAAACAAACAAAAGGATGAATGGGCAAAGTTGATAATTCACTTTGAACGTACTATCTCTTTCTGAAGACCAAGAAAACACTACTGAAGGAGAAATGGCATATTGTTGGCTTTAAGTATGTCTTAGCACAAAGGATTATCTAACCTATTAGATCATATGTCGCGTGTGGGCAGCTTGCCTTTTTCTGAGAACCCCTGAATACACGTAAAGCTGAGGAAAGAGGTATAATAGTCGGATGAGTGGAAAATCTTCTAGGACACCTCTAAATCGTGTACAGATACAAAGATCGAGTTTCTACCACACTGGAGAATGGATACGGGAAAATTGACTCTATTGTAAATATAATAAAACACATGCTATACTATTGGGATAAGGACAGTCGTTTGAGTGCAAATTTGATACAGCCTGAGGAGAAAGGGCATCAGGTTCTGAAGACGACTGCTAGTATATCCAATAAAATCTATATTCATCTACAGTATCTAAAAGTGACTGAGTACTCTTACCACTTACGAACAGAATCAACGCGGAAAAAAATGAGCATGACAAACTAAACTTCTTTGTGGGAGGTGGAAGAAAGCAAGCGTTACTGTGGCAATTGTCGGTCACAACTTATGTTGATGAAAAGCAGTAGACTTAGTTGGGCCGTAGATTGAAATGGGCAGGTATAGATGTAGATGAGAGAATCCAATGTTCTTGTGTTAGTACCATCGCGCATAGACAATAGGGTATGTGATCAAGAAATCATAGTCAATACTCACCAATGGCAGCAATCTCTTTGGTGTTATTTCTGTAGCACGTCTAGCATCTGGAGACGTTGACAAGGTAGATGAAGTAAAAAAAAGATATTGTTTCGAAGCCCGTATAAAGTGTGTACAGTGTCATAGGGACAGACCTACGACTGAACAGTGCATGTGATCGTGGTACAAGCATTGAATCGCGGCCAACAGGTGCGAGACCGAAATTGTCAAAGTTTTTGTTTCTGATTCATAGACATCGGTCATTTAAAGTGAAGTAGAGAGTTAAGGATTCTTAGTCTTCAGAAGATAAGGTTCAGTCTATTAGTACTTACCAACCCCGCTCGAGTTTGATGGACACATACATGTCTAAATCCGATGGCAACTCAGTCATGGGTGGTACAAATTCTGGTTATATCATTAGTGTTTTGAACTCAGTATGTACTCGTCTTCACGTTTCCCTTGTTCCTGTCATGCAAGCATATATTTTTTGTATACCGTGTCGTTAAATCTGCAAGTCGATTGAGTCACCTATGGACGGTCGAATAATCACATGGAATGTAAGTACTTTGTAGAATTCATTATTTTACCATAGATTTCACATTTATCGGTCCTTCCGCTCATTTGCTAGATTTTGCTGCGTCACAAATTTGGGACTGTGGGGATTAAATCTCAAGATCTCATTTAATCTAGAAATGACACACTTTATATCCGTGAACTTGAAGAAGCCAGAAGGGGTATCATGATACTAGTTAAATAGTTCACTTCATTATAGGCTGGAACAACCAATTTTCTTACTTTATATACTTTTATGGTCTTAGATTCTCAAGGAACATTGAGCGGAGATATTATCCAAAAAGTTATTGTTTGCTTCACTAAGATAATGCTGCATGTGTCGGATGTCAGTGATCATTGACGAGCTTGATGTCCGAGAATTTTGAATCATATGATAGATGCAGTTCAGTTGATATCAAAAATTTTCTTAACTTTTATTGAGGGCCTTAACTAAATATATCCTATGTATACATTCTATTTAGAACAGAGATCTATTTGTCAAAGGAGACGTGCATCAGCCAATCTATTCTTACTACTAAGTTCACCAATTCTTATATTATTGAAAGAATCCTCGCTGGTGGACAATGGACAGGTTGTCTAGGAGCAAGCGGTAGAACTTGGACTGGTTAAATTTCGCGCGTGTTTTCCTTACACGTAGATCTCGTCAACTCGAAGTAGGAAAGACTCATTTTTTATTTGCTAATATTCAATTCACTTAAAACCTTTTAATCTAGATAACACCTTATAAATATTGACCCTCGTAGGGAACGAGTCGATGGAACACGCGAGGTGTTAATTTGGGTACTCCTACGGTAGTGGAGATCTCGTATTTGTACGGAACTATAGTCACTACGATACTGACTTTGCTCTTTTCTTATACATCTTTCTCGATAAAATACAGAATAAACGGCCGCTTTGTATATCAGCGCGACTTTTTCGAAGGACGATCATTCTCGGACACAACTACTCAGTGAACTTTCGCGTCTCTTCTCGCAAAATCATTGCTATTTATCGCACATAGGATTTTCAAAAACTAGGCGCTGTTACAACAACCGTAATACTTAGTACCAAAAATCCGCGTGGTTAGGATACTGAAATATATTAAATGCTGTCTGTTCGATGAATACCACAAACGTGTTTTTTTAAACTTATTATAGCTACATATTATCTTACCTGCTGGCTTTACGAGGCCGAATAGCATTTTGACGTCGCGTACATACTTTGTTGCCTCTCACCATACGTCGGCGTCTGGTGTGAAAGATCCTATTAATGCTCTCATTAGTAACAAACAAAATCAATTGCGCAGCTTATTCTCCCTACAATTAACATGATCTCCATCTCGATCTTCAACCATTCAGACCCCACAGCTACCCCCCCCAAACACCCTCCATCGCTCGTGCCGCATAAAAACAAATAAGAATTCAGCCCATAATCACAGACGGAATACAACAGCCCGTACCAATAAGATAATCAATTTCCAGTAACAATACCATCAAACGTAAAATGTATATAAGTGCTGGACCTTTAAGAGGTAATACAACCACAACGATATTTTTATAAAAATTCTGCTAGCAGGAAAGCTCTTCTCATTTACTTTGAGTATAGTCTCGAGGCCAACTACTAAGAAATTTGCTGTTGTTGAAAAAACTCCTTAGTTTTTCAGAAAGAAAATGCAATTGCCAAAAGGATTACTAAAGTAATGCATCGCTTGAATTCGACGTTCATCAGGTAACATGCCAATTATTTTCTCTACGTCAAAGACTTAATACCGTAGGTACATACAAGCAACGTTTGTGTTCACGTCGACTGGCCGTTCATTTCCACCGACGTTTATGAATAATGATTCCACAGATTATCTCCGGGAGATTTTTTTTTTGAATTTTGCATTACAAAGTATTTCCACTAGTCCATATATTTGAAGTGACTGTTCATCATACCTTTGTTAAACGATCCTGTCAATGTTCCAAACTAGATTGACATTACGGGTATACCCATTACTTTTTCGACTGACGGCGCTTCACGGCAGGTGTGTGGACCGGTCAGCCAGAGCGATGTTTACTGCCTTCCATGGCCACCTATTCTGCCTCGCTTTTATGCTCGGAGATCCGTGTTGCCGTTTACACTCCGATTTTGTAATAATTGTATATTGTTTTTGGGACTATGATTTACGTTAAACACATTGTTTACGTCGCGTTTATATCATATTATTTACTTATGATCAGATTTAGTATACTTATAGTTAGATATAATTATCCTATTATTAACGATTCCCATAAACGTATTCGATAATCTATCGGTTTTTTCATGGTTGCCAAAAGACATTAAATGACCGCAGTTCGGATCGGCGTGAAACTACGTTCTCAGTCATTTCGTGACGTCTCAGTGATTTTGTTTCGGTACGTGTACATCTAGTCTCCTGTGGTTTAACCTGTGCTCAGGAGACGGGGTTGGCGGGATTTTTTAGCTTTTGCATATTGTTTGTCTTTGAGCTAGTCCCGCAAATAATAGACAACGAACTAGGAGGCAAAATTCGTCTCGCTTACCCTTATGTAGTTGAATAAGATCCGATCCAAAAAAAAATGTATGAATCGCCAAAACCAGCACATGAAACAAGAATAGCAATTAAAAATCAGCACAATAAACAATCCCAAACCGAGATTTTAACCACGTGTGTTTATAGGTCTATATATATTATTATCATATTTTTAAATTATACACTATAAGAGTGCTAGTGACATTATCGCTGCTCACTTAAAACACACCCATAGCAAGAAATTTACCCATTCCTTTTTCTGATGATTTTGTCCAAAATTTCCATCTCAACATTAATTAAAAGATTTTTCTTTCAATTCCAAAATAATTCATTCTTAACTAGCCTATTCAGGCAACACCTAGACATTATAACCTCTGTCCCAATCTTGTGGTAATTGCTTCGGGTTTCATACATCCGGGGTTCGCATTTAAGTATTCATCTGATTTTCCAAATAAGTAGTCAAATAGTCCCTGGCCCTGCTCTATGTACGAGCATGGGATCATGGACACAAAATAAGCATGGGAAAATGAAGTACGTACCTAAAGAAGTTACATAAGAACTGAGTAATGGTTTTCAATGTTTGTATAAAACGGAAGGAGAGTAACGTAAAGCAATGCTGATTAATTTTGAACAGGTTTTCCCATGATTAAGAAAATGAATCCTGATTTTCAAGAAGGGGAACATATATTTTTGGTACTTCCAAGTGAATACCTCATATATTTTACGAGCTCTTATTAGATAAGTAAAACTGTTAATGTGATAATGAATAAGTAATTTATAACACTGAAATATATTTAATTTGCACAGGAAAAGAAATTTGAAGAACAGACTCGCACCAGATAACATGATGTAGAAAAATTCTAATAATACTAATACTATAAGGGCAAAATCCAAAAACAAGAAAATCGCAAAAGTAATAATTCTAACCCGAAGTAGTTATGATTTTTATCTAGTTTATATATACCACTAAAGACAATCGCGCTTGGAGGACAGTCATGAATTGTAATGTAGCTGTATACTGGTACATGTTCGCGTAAATATATTTACAAAGGATAAATTATGGTAAAATGAACTAAATATATGTCCGGTGAGTTTCTTTATGTGCAGGTGTTGTTTTACACTTAATATATAGTCAGAGCTTGTCGCGACATTTTGTCAACTGGACACAGCTTCGGTTGGTTGCCCTCCCAATAAGAACTGTTGGGGATTGGTCCGTTGTCTCGACAGTGGCTGGGTTTTGGTGTCTTTAAAAGAACCTGACTACATAATACAATGTACCAGCCTGAGAAATCCCGTTAAATCATCGACCTTAGTTGATTAGAACAAAAGAATAACATCAAGTACTACCAATTAGTCCGTGCATAGATCTGTTGTATGGCGTATAACGGCATGTATATTGACTTAGCCGGTAGATTGAGCTTTGAGACTTTTCGACCGCGAAAGCTAAATCTGTAGGGGTGGGAAAATTGTAAGGTAGGTTCATGTGTTAGTTGGTTGTGTTGTTCAGCGTGCTCATGGTAAGGAATTAGCGAAATCCTCTGCTGACGGGTCACACCGCCAGTAACAAGTTCACCGTGAAGACCTGTAGTTCGAAACAAAGTAAACGGGAGTTACCCGTCGGTTAAATTTTCTAGTTATTGAAATGGACGCTCTAATCATTTACATGTGATGACCATAATCAAGGTGTGCACATCATGAGCTTCTTGATACTTTTGTAATTCGTCACAAGAGGTCATGTATGTGAGACGACCGTTAGAATAGATTGAGTGAAGTCGAATGATGACTTTAACGAGATTCGTCTTATGACACCTGCCAGGGTATAATCAGTATTCACTGGTGAATGGCGTATGAGATTTTACCATTGTTAAAAGGTACTGATTACTGTTATTACTATTACTTCTAAGAATCTTACGCATCTATCTTAATTCTTTATTACCCATTTAGCCATTACTCGATTTTTAAAGTTTAATGCATTACGTTTACCATTATCTTGGTACAGGGCAACAAAAAGTAAGTGCCAATTTCACCATTACCATTACTTTTTGGGGCTCTCTTGGTTTCTAACCCCACCCCATCTCCTACCAAGAATCTCAACTGAAACTGTTATTACAAACGTGAACATTCACATCGTGTCATTATGTGTGACAACGTAACTACTGTAATAAATATATACAATGTAAACAATTTTAGTCTTGGTGACTTGTCATTTATTTTAATAATCTTTCATTGATGGAGCTCGATCGTTACGACTAATAGGAGAAGAGAGGAAGAGGGAGCAGGGAAGCCAGATTTAATTTTTAATAAAAGGAGTACTGTGTAATGTGCCTTATATTTTAATTAAACACAGCTCTTGGACTCCTGTGATTAGCCTGAGTATACCTCCACAATTCAAGAACAATTGTTTATACTATCAACAGAATTACCTCTACGTACAACAATCCACCGACTAATCAAGACCCCAGGTGTAAGGTTTTTGAGGTATGATTAGTAAAATTGGGGAAGAGAGAGAAGGGAAATTCTTACTACATCTAATAATTTTAAGATAATTTAAGGAACATTGAGCTTATTTATGGGGACCCAAGATGGATCACTAGGCCATTGGTGTTAGCATTTCAATGATATCATGTGGTGTAATTTTTACGAGCACTGTCTTGTTCATATAATTTGGATTTAGAGCTTTCTGTATCAGAACTGCCTGGGTTTCATTTTGTGAATTAAATATTTACCAAAGGGGATGGATATCACATAAGTGATGATGGAATTCTATATTTATTTCGTGGGTGATTGCATATGGTTCACTGAATTGTTTGACTGGTTAAACTCATCATGCGCAAAAGCGCATTGATAAAAAGTTTTACCGTCTAAAATCCTAGGGTGAGTTAACCTGCATATCACCGAAGAATTATTAAGATTTATTTTCTTTATATTTAATTTGTTATATGCAACAACAAAACAATATCTATTAGACTTTTACTTGTTGTTATGTAAGGTATATGTGATCGAAAAGTACCTCAATTTTAAAGGGTTGTATTATGAACGCATTATCTAAGGAATCGCGCGCTAGGTGATCGCGTGGAAAATAAAATTAATAATAAGATGAATCATTTTCAAGTTTTGGGATTTCTTTTATTCCATATAATGTTTATAAAATTGCAAATACTACACACTTTGAATGCATTGTCTACCATGTGTAATACAGCTGGCATTAAGTTAGTTCGTTTGCAATGAAAGCATCGCATAAACACAATTAATCAAAAGGATATACTCTCCTTTTTGATGAAAGCTTGAATTTCATACATAAGGGTCTAAGAGGTTGAGTGCCTTGAAGAACAAAAGTGTGAGTCCTGACTTAACATAGCAATGTTATGAGTGCATTTATTTTCACGTGGAGTATCATTTATATTATATAGCTTATGGACAATAATATTTTGATGTGCGGTTGCAACCAACTGTAAAGAAGAGTGTTACTATAAGTTATATTTTAAATATGTCTTAAAGTGCTCCAATGGGTTCTCTCCTTTAGTAAGTTTCATATTTATGGGTATTATATCGAAAAATAAAAATTTAGTTGACACACTTAGATTAGAAAAAAAAGGTGTGACATCTGTTATATAAAAATACTAATTCTATATAGAAAGTAATTCAAAATTGTAATGCTCAAATAATGCTAGCATAAACACAAAATTTTTGAAGTAATGACTTACATTACCAATTATCAGTATACAGTATTTTCAGTTGCATTACCATTACCTAGGCCATTATATTTGATAAAAGTAATGGCAATTGTCGCAATTGCCTCTTACCATTACTACATTACCATTTACCCCATGTACTTGATGGATATGATACGGGGTAAAATTCTTTTAAAAATTCTTCTTTCTTTCTAGAACTGCTGGGCCAAAAAGCTGAAATTTATGATGAAGCATTTTGAAATGTCAGTGAGTTTCAAGTTTGTTCAAATCGACCAGGGGCACATTGGGGTCACAAATAGGGGATCAAAGTTTCATTTGAGTTATACATGGAAAATTCTTTAAAAATTTTAAACATACCATTGCACACCGAGAAAAAAATATTTACTATAAGCTTTCATGAATATAGAGTAGATTCAAGTGGTTGATCGATCATGCTCCCATATGGGTTAGGTAGGGTATCACAATAAAGGGATCAAAATTTTGTGTTTCTTCCAGACCACCTTGGCCAATTTCAATCCAAACGAGGTTGAGTCATCCCTTGTGGTAGGTTATTCAAGTTTGTTCATGAGGACGCAAGATTCCCTATCAATTGGGGAGAATATCACCGGCTATTTGCAAAACTAATGATGAGCTTTATAGTCAAATATTCTTTAAACTATTTAAAGAGTTCTTTATTATTGTAGTTATGGCATAGAGCCTTCATTTTATAACATGATGGATATGACATTGTGATCTTGGCTTTACCAGAACAGCAAATTGGGGCGCAATAAGGGGTTTGGGTTGGTCATATTAGGTGTTTAAAAAAATGACCTATCTGCTGTTAAGATTGTCGAATTTTCAGGTTATGTCGTGATTCTTTTGGAACAAATATATCTGGGTTAAAATTTTCGCGAGAATAAAATTTTATTGAAAATTTCATTTTTGAATTTCACCATGAACTTGAACCGGGTGCCATAGGTCACTCAGTGGCGATGTGGCCGGATGGCCTCTATGTTCATAAAATTTCAAAGAATCAGTACCTCCGACAACTCCTTCACTTGTATAATTAAAACTTAATGGCATCCTGAAATTTTATATCTCTCTTCTAACTATGCTAGAAGCTAGGCTGCATAATCTGGAAGGTGACGTCGACCAAGGGCGCGTCTGGGAAGTACCAAACCCTTCAAAGCAACTGCAGTGGCTATATGCGAAGTTCCAATTCAGAGCTAAAAAAGGAATGGTCTTGGTAAGATTTATAAATGTTTTATACTTATTTCTGCTTTTCTCCAGCATCTATTTATAGCGTGACATAATTCGACAATATTGATTTCCGATATTTACGAGGTGACACCTCGTTATGTCAGTTTCCAGCAAAAAATGGCGCACAGCCGAGTTCCAACGATTTTTATTTTATAAATTTTTAAAACTATTACAATTCTTACAACTTAACTTCCGGAGGAAAATGAAAAATAGCAAATCTACACTGATATCTGATATAAAATTTGCACTGATTAATTCCAAA
>CAJDSM010124966.1:0-17553 GCA_903981925.1 Ostrea lurida
AAGGGTATAAATACCGCGAATCAGCGCTGCGTGTCATTATTGTTAGCCAAGGGAAGAAGACATGAATCAAGTGTAAGTTATATAGATTGAATAAAGCTATAATTCGTCGCCCGCTATCCGACGGTTTGGAGAGAGAATTTGGAAGGCCATTTGGAAAGTTGGCCATAACATATAAGCTTGCACGGAGAGGCTGCTTCAGCTAGGAGAGGCTAGCCTATAAGTTAGCGTTGCATTGGCTGAACAGACTGCGTCAGGTCGCTGTGCTCACTGTCCGTCACTGAATAAGCAGCAATCCTACAGTGAGATAGCAGTAGTTTAAGGCGTAATCACATGCACTGTCCGTCTGAAACAATGGCAGCCCACATGTCTGTATGTGGTAAATCCGAGCGGCAACATACATGATATAAAACTGTCTGTAACAGGGTGGGGTTGCCTAAAGAAGCAGACGAAGATCAATCAGATCGTAACCCACCCGCACCACCTTTTCACATAGTTTTCTTATCTGCGATTTACAACTTTTAATATGCGATTTTTATTCTTATTTTATTTAATTTATTTTTTTGCTCAGCGTTTCATAATCTTGCAGTTATATATTTTACAACATTGTTTTCCTTCCAGAAATATTGGCAATAATAATTTATTCCTACCGTACCATGAAAATACGCGTATTGCAAAACTGAGGTAACTGTCGACATTTTTTTTTTATTCTTGACAGAAGACAGACATTGAAATATTGGTTAGAATGAGAAGAATTGCATAAAAAATGTCATAAATCGCTAACATTATTTATTTTTAAATATCAATTAATGATGCAAAAAGGTAAACACTAAGAGTTCAATCGGTCCGATCCCCTTCCCCTACCACAAGAACATGTATTTAAACAATTTCCCTGGAATTCAATATGTGAAAATTTCTACTAGTATTTTAAAGGGACATGGACATGTTTTGAATAACTTTATATTTGAATCTTAAATGAATTTAAAGTTATTTCTAATGGTCAGCAAAATTTGAAAAGTAAGATACAGTGCTCAACAATTCTTTGTTACATGAAACAAGGCTCAGGGCTCCGTGCTGTTTTGTTTAAATATAAATTGCTTCACAGAAATATGAGATGTGAGAAACACTAGAAACATGTTAATGGTGTTCAGAATAAACTTGTCAATTCGAAAAAAATGTTTTAAATGGAACGTTACCATGAGGATATTCAATATATGTAAAAAAAAGCATAACACAGTCTTGTTTACATAAACAAAATTGTAAGTGCTGTATCTCACTTGTAACTCAAGGATTTTGCCTGACCATTAAAATGCCTTAATGTGAGCAGTGTAAAACATTAATAATGAAATCTTTCTGTTTAGCTCAAAACGTGCCTATGCCCCTTTAAGGGCTAATTACTTATTGAACATTTTGACTGAACGGAAGGTGCACAGGCATTCGTTGTGCCAGGAATCACAAGCCATAATTTATCGTCTGAGCTGATTTTTATACATTAAGGTGTAAATTCAACAAAGTGTAATAAAAAACGACAGTATATAACCCAGAATAATTTTTTACCGTCTACGCTTTTCAGGAAACAAAGCTTCAGATTCTCAAAATTTGACTAACAGCTGGAGCAGAGGAAGTAGAAAAGCAAGAAGAATGATGGAGGTACGAATGAATATCCTTACATCAAAGACCGTAATTCAGATCTAGATGGGAATGTTTTTATGGATACGATTGATAAGCTACTTAACCTCTACAAAGGATTAGTAATTCTTTAGGTGAAACGGCACCACTGCCACTCCAAGGAAAGAGAACAGACCAAGCAAGATAGAGGAAAGACGACAAGATAAATCTGAGTCAAGAGCTTGGAAGAGACATAGAAACCGAAAAAGAAGGAGATATTCTCATGTGCGGAGCTCCTCGGCAAATTCACACCGTACTGAGATCGCACTCTCACACACACAATATCACAAGGAAAGAGAGGCAGAGGCGTGTTATCGGGCAGCATAAGAGATAAATGATGGGTTTATGATGGATAAGGAGAGCTCTGGGTCTTAACACAAGACTTTCAGTCACGGAGTCCAGAGATTATTTGTCAACCTTTAATATCCTCCTACTATATATATATATATATATACCAACATCAGCTAGAATAACTAACGAGACTGGCGATGACCTGATAACGACGCACACAGAATATATCACTCTATTGTAACACCAGTGATCACCAACAGCATATCCTCCTCTTGTTAAGATCGCACCGATACCAGTTTCGATGTCAGGAACACAAATTGCGGCTCCGCACCTGCATGAATAATCCGCACGTCTAGAGACTCTACCGCTCAGATATTCTTTATAAACATCGTTACCAAGAACTGGGCACACTCACCAAGGGGAGAGATCTGAAAATACACTCGCGCACGCTCGTGATTAAGGTAAATAGTGACATTATACGAGAATGTGTACCATTCATCGGTAAGCTGTAATCATGAATCCCCTGAAACATAGAGCTCACGCACATGGTCAGTAAGAGTAGGTAGAAACGGCGAACGAATTCCAACATGTTAGAATATTCATTTCCGTAATGACTCTGATTTCAATAACATTGAGAAAGTTCTAAGGGGCCTTAACCAAAGATGCAAGATCCATTTGTGATGAATAAAGAAAGCACGAATGGAAACAAGATGTCCATAAAGTATGTAGAGAAACTAACGGGAAAGGAGGAGTTGATCTCAATAGTTTGTACCCAAGAGAGAAAGAAAAAGAGAACGTGAAAGGTTAAAATGAGGAAAATGCTCCATTAGACAGCAAATAGAAGGAGAAGGTGACGCGATTGATGAGCCCACCAAGAGGAAGGGGGTGGGCAGTGCAAGTTATCAGATGCAAAGAGAAAGACACAAGAAGGGAAGTTAACAAAAGATCAAAGGAAGAACGAGGAAGGTTAACAAAAGGATAGCAAGAGATAGAAACGAAGGAGACAGGTTTCAATCATAAAGATAGCCACTGCAGATAAAGCCAGATGGGGAGGTTACAAAAGATGCAAGAAAGAACGTAGATGGGGAAGGGTTACAAATATGCAAGGAGACAAGAAACTCCTAGAAGGGGGGGGCGGAGGGTACACACCCGAAACAAGACTCGCCCACCGAGAACGAATATCCATGAATGGGAGGAGTCGCAGGTGCGTCCGTGTTAAACGGACCCAATTCCATAGGAGTTATTGTGAATATTCATATTTGGGAACTTACGAGATGATCACATATGTGTGCGTATCGTAAAGTGTAATCCCTATAGAATAGATAAGGGCATTGACCCAGTAGACGCACACCAGAATGGCACGCGTCCCGCCACGTGAGATGCATTGGGCCATAACACGTAGAACTTAGTACACGATAGGAGTTAAACTGTATATGTCGAATGGGGTTAAGACCTAAGTCGATCCCCAAGATAAGCAACAAACACACAGAGAGGGGCTTATAGCGAGCCTGCCCTGAGAGGGAAGATATCTAGAAATGCGTGCATGAGCGTTTAAACAGACTATCAGCATGATGGAGTCGCACATATTAAAACTAAGGGAGGAGTAAATCACAGCGTCCGAAAGCGCCAGGGGCGAGAACAGTTGGCAGACGGAGAGCTCAGAAAGATCGCCATGAGGAGTAAACACGCTCCGATAAGCGATTAAAAAACACGAAGATGGATCCGATGCAAGTTAACCTAGAGAGAAGAAAACAGAGGAGTAGGGAGAGAGGAGTTTCATTTGGTAGCAAGCCGTTATGTGGCTCTATCATATAGTAGAACGAGTATGGATGTAGGATCACATACGATACTTAAAGATGAACAATCCAAGAGTAAAGACATGATATATGAAAGTAATCGAATTTAAGTTAGCAAGAGCCAAGCAAGTATATCATACGGCATGGTCATAATGGAACCGAGTCGGTCATGAGACAATACGTCTGTCATTTCAAGCGAGGAGACATGCTGACATGACCCATTTGCATTAGAGGCACAATGAGTTATAGTTCGCAGAACGCAAGGAGTACATAAAGAATTGAGAAACGCGCATGAGAGAAGAGGAGTACATTGAAAAAGCAGAGGAAAGAGATGCCTCTATTACAAGGAGATTTGGCAAAAGGATGTAAATAACCACACACGTGAGATTAGAGTTGTGGTAGAAATATGTTCACCATAAGAACGACATTGACACATATGATAAGAACCCGAAGGCGTGAGAAGACGATTACCCGAAGTATACAACAAAAGAAGAGAAACAGCGATTTAATGGCGATAAGGTTTAGAAAGCAGGATGATAGTTCCCAACAGTGAAACCAACATGACGGTTGAAAAGCTATACTATTACAAAAATTACAACTAATTTATTTTGTGATGGAGCTGCCAGTCACGAGAGCCGACAAAATTCGCCGGAGGAGAGAGGCTGAAACAGGTCTTTACGAGAAGAAGAGTAATAGAAGAGTAAAAATGAGGAAGGATGTTAACAATAGATAGAAGAGATAGAAACAGATGACGCGGGATGTCTTGATATCTTAAATAATTAACCTCGCCGAAATGCCTGGGTAAATGAAAACTACAGGTAAACAACGGAAGGATGAGTTTAACCACAATAGTCACGAATGCCAGTCAGGTGATATTCAGATGTTACGATTTAGAATAACTTAAAGGGAAAGGAATAAAAAGCAATAAGGTGCGCAAGGTCACAAAGTGCACGAGAAGTACACAGTATAAGAGGTCATAGAGCGTAGGGTAACAAAATGGAAATGCTCAATGTATGTATTTAAAGAAAACAAGGGAAAATATAGGGGCGAGAGAGAGAGAGGAGAGAGGGTGGAGCTATACAGATATAAGTATGCAAAGAAACAAACATGTAGAATCCAGCTTGGGGTTATAAGTAACAATTTCTTGCGGTGGGCGAGATAGAGTATTGCGTACGAGAAACTTACAGACCAAGAGAGGAAAATAACAAGACAAAGGGGAAGAGCTTTAATTCAAATAAATTTCTGCACAAGAGAGCAAAAAATGTAAACGAAATTTCGAGCAATTGGCTAACTAAAAAGATTCAAAGGAAGAGAAAGAAGGGGAAAGGGTTATAAAAAAGATCCAGGAGAAAACAAAGGGAGGATATCATAATAAGTTGAGCCAAAGAGAAAAACAGAAAGAGAGAGTTACAATAAGAATGAAAAGAGAAGAAAACCAGAAGGGCACTAGATGTTAACAACATAATGATGCAAGGGGAAGAACCAGAAGTGGAAGGTTCCAGCAAAGATGCAAGCAAAAAAAAACAGAAAGAGAGTTACAATAGATGAAAGAGCAGAAACAGAAGGGGAGGTTACAATAGATGCAAGGAAGAAACCAGAGGTGAAGGGTCCACAAAAGGATGCCAAATACACGGAAGGGAGTTACAAAAAGGTGCAAGGGAAGAACAGAAGGTGAGGTCACAAATTTGATATGACCAGAGAGAAGAAAACAGAAGGGAAGGTAGACAAAGAATGCAAGGAAGAACCAGAAGATGAGAGGAACATAAAGAAAATGCAGAGAGAAGAAACAAAAAGCGGAATGGGTAGTTTTACAAGAAGAACAAGAGAAAAACAGAAGGGGGAGCGGGTTACATACAAGCTGGCTACAGGAAAGAACAACAGAAGCGGAGGTTACAAAAAGATGCAAGAGAAGAACAGAAGGGGGGCGGGATACAAAAAAGAAAATGACACACAGAAGGAAGATAAACAGTAAGCGGGAGGTTACATAAAGATGCCCAAGAGAAGAAACATGAAAGGGAGGTTTACCAAAATAGTTGCAAGAGAGAAACAGAAGCGGGGTAACCATCAAAGATGCACTCCCCCACCCGACGCGCCATAATCGATTATCTTGGAATGAAATACTCGAATGAATTACGAGCAATCAAGGACCCAAGGGGGAGAGTAAGAGAGGGGGAGGGGTAAAACTTCATGAAACGACTTCAAGAAGAAACACCAGAAGGGGGAGGCTATACATCCAGCAGAAAAGTTCATTGTGAGTCCATAGATAAAATAGATCATAAGTCGAGGAGAGGTTATGAAATATAGGGAATGACCTAGATAAGAAATCAGACAGGTGAGAGAGGAAGGTTAACCGCGTAATAAGGAATACATAAGAAGTAGTAGAATAGCAGTACATTCGGATGGGTTACAAAAAATGCCGACAAAGAAAGGAGAGATAAGCAAATGGGAGTTACCAAAATAAAAAATAAAAAGAGAGGGGGACCTTTTAGGAAGGCGAAATTACAAGAATAGTCGACCAGCAAGTAGAAACACGAATGGAGAAAGTGTTAGACAGAAGACACGATATCCCTCACGGAGTATATCACAGAAATGGTGAGGAGTCTGAGGACAATAAATAGATGAAAGAAGACAACAGCAAATGTGGATGAAACACCAAAGTGCAAAATATGTGTAAAGATTATCAAAGAAATGGGCGAAGTGTTAAAAATATAATAGATGCCCAGGGGACAAAATAAACAAGAGAGCGGTAGGAAGGTTACAAAGATGATGACAAGATGAGTAAACAGAAGGGGACGGTTAACACAAAGATGGCCAGGAGCAGAATAAAAGTGGGGTGGAGGTTACACGAAAATAATGGCCTAAAAAGAAAACGCAGATCAAACGAACAAGGTAGGTCTAACACCAGCGAACCACCGGATGCACAAGTAATCATATGTGGGTGAAAGGTTTCCAAGACAGAAGGGGACATAGGACTCGTATAATTATATTATTTAGTAGTGTGGAAGTTACCGACAAAAAAGATGCCAAGAGAAAAACAGTAATAAGGGAAGGAGTGTTAAACTAACATAGTTCAAAGGAGTACACTCTCTGGAAGGCGCACAGAAAAAAACTTCACAAACGAAGCGGGAGGGCTTTACGACCAAAAAAGATAACACCTAACTGAGCTTGAAGACCAGTCTGAGGGAGAGATATATTACCGAAACCATGCACCACGTAGATACTTCTCCGAGAGAATCGCGTACGAAGAATTAAAATATTGACAGACATGTGTCCAAAGGGCGAAAGAAATAGCTAGAGAGAGGGTGAGGTTTACATAAAAGAAATCCCACAAATGAGATGGAAATCACAAAGAGAAGGGTAGTTGCGAATGTTGCATAACGAAAAAAAAGAAAACTTTGCAATGAAGATCATAACCAGAAGGGGAAAAGGATCACACCACAAAGAAAAAGAATGCCCAAGGACAAGTAATCGGAGCATGGCCGAGTCAAAGCATGTTTTACACTGACAAACACATAGATGCCAAGTAAAACCACAAAACTAAGAACGGAAGGCATTACAAAATGAAATGCCAAAAGAGAGGAACAAATAAAGGTGATGAGATATACAAAAGAGACACTAGGAAGAAAACGAGAGGGCTTAGGTTACAATAGAATGCCATAAGGAAAAAAACCGAGAAGGGGAGGTTAACAAAAGATGCCAGAGAAAAACAGAAGAGGGAAGGTTACAAAACAATATGGCAATAGAAAAACATAAGGGGAGGTTTACAAGAGATGGCAGAGTAAGAAAACAAGAAAAGGGAGGGTTAAAAAAGATGCAAAGAGAAGAACAGAAAGGGAGGTTACAAAGATGGCAAGAGAAGAAAACAGAAGGGGAGCGTTACAAAGATGAAGAGAAAAAAACAGATGGGGGGAGGGTACAAAGTCAAGGAAAAACAAGGGGAGGTTTACGAAAAGATGCAAAGAAGAAACAGAAAGGGCTGGGAGGTCATACAAACTGATGCAACAGAAGAAACAGATGGAAGGTACAAAAGATGCAGGAGAAGAAACAGATGGGAGGTAAACAAAAGATTTAAGCAGACGAAAATACAGATGGGGATAGCGTACAAAAGATGCAAGAGAAGAAAACAGATGGGAGGTCACAAAATGCCAAGAGATAAGATAAACAGAAGGAAGGAGGTACAAAAATGCAAGAGAAAGAAAACAGATGGGAAGGTCCAAAAGATGCAGAGAGAAACAGAATGGGCGAAAAGGTACAAAAGATGCAAACAGTAAAACAGGAAATGGGGAAGGTACAAAAGATAGCAAAGAAAGAACAGAATGACGGAGGTACAAAGGAAAAATGCAACAGAAGAAACAGATGGGAAGGTAAAAGAATGCAAGAAGAAGAAAGATGGGGTGTCAAAAAAGAGTCAGAGAGAAACATGATGTGGGATGGGGCAAAAGAATTGCAAGAGAAAAAACAGAAGGGGGATACAAATAATGGAATGAAGAAAGAACAGAAGGGGAGGTTTACATTAAAGATGAAAAAGAACCGGAACCAGCAGGGGCGATGGTTACTAAAAGACATGCAAAGGGAATTATAAACTGAAGAGAGCGGTTCACAAAAAGATGGCGAAGACGTGAAGAAATCAGAAGGGTAGGTTACAACCAATAAAAAGAGTCCACCAGGTGGAAAGAAACCAGGAAGAGGGGGGTACAAAAGATGACCAACAGAGTTGCTAATGTCGCGATGGGAAGTCAGAGGCCCAACCAACGTTCAGTAGGCGAAACATAAGTGAAGCAGCAGACCATGGCTCTTAAAAGCGAGGGAGGTCTTCGTTACTCCAAAGAGTGCACCCAGACATTGTCGAAGACATTCTTAGGTATACCTGCTTGCCTCTGGTTGTTAGCTTAATCGCACACGGTGGACATTTATTATACTTAAACGCAAGCAGGTGCATTCGTTTTGACTTCTGTCAACTCGCACGTAAATTACAAGGTTTGCAAATATGCTCCTGTAACTGTTCTTGTGCTGATATATCAGCGATATCTCAACATCACAGTTTGGGACAATAGTTTTTGAAAGTTAAATAAGTGTCCCAAAATATAACCTTTTTTACCAGTGAAAGTATTAGCCTCTTCGCAAGCAACCATAGCAGGCGGACAATGACAGGTCATCAAGTGAGGGAAAAAGAAACAAAGCGGGAAAGTAATGCATATCTTAAGAAAGTAAGGAGACTTTCTGGTAATTTAGTTTGAATGACGAGGGTAACAATACTAGTTACAGCACAAATTAACAGTCATCGTTAATCTGTTTTAATGCTGTCATCCACTGAAATTAAATGTAAAAAAAAAGTAATAATAATAATAACAGTCTTCTGTTTATACCGAAGCCTCGAGTTCTCAATTTTTTAAAATTTTTCATCATAGTATCCACATTATTTTGTGTCTTAAACATTACATTTACAGTACTGACATAACCGGACAGATCGTCTCATGCGTCTAAAAGATTGGTTACTTCGTTGGGTAAAGTCAATCACTACAGATCATCTGTGCAGAACATTTGAGGGATTAATCTTGGTCGGAGGCTTTAAAATGACTACTGGATCGACGGCCAGTTCTCGGTCTTGTACGAGTCGAGGAGGTCGCTCCGTGTTCGAAGCCTCAGTGTTCATGCTCCAATATATGTCAGTCCCTGTGGAGCCGACGTCAAGACCTCTAGTAGACCGTGAAATAGTTTGATCCGAATTGCGATTACCGTTCGTACCCAAATTGAAGGTCGAGGAACTTGTGTAGAAACCGTGAAGAAATACAAACGGGTCGTTTCGGGGAATATGACTTTAAAACAACCAGAAAGCGTCAACGTGTACGTCATTAGGTGGCGGCAAGCGCTAAAAGAATGACTTGGCAAAAGCCATAAAGTTGCTAAGGCATCAGGTCTAAATTCTGCAACTTCAACCCCAGCAATGGTTGACTGTCTCAAGATGTAAAGTGAAATATTCTATCTGGAGACGGAGAGAAACAACAAATAAATCATCAATTGACGAAAATTACACTGAGTTTTCTGCACAAAGTGACTTAATTGTGGTCTGGTAAGTGCTTTATTATATATATGTTCTTCAATCTTCTACACTTGGTTAATCTGAATATACAATACATACAAAAAGACAAAACGCATAATGGCAGATACTAGGGGTTCTTATTTTACAACAGCCTTTCCAGAGACACTTCGTTATTGATTGACTGATGATGATTACTAGTGGATGAATAATCGAGTTGATTAATTATGATGGATGACGGTTTTGTATCCCAGAAATTTTTTCTCTACAAAGCTACGAAGGATTTAGAGATAAAGTTGTAAAATCAATAACCAATTATCATTATGTTACAGTATTTGTCTTCTGTCACGAGCAGTGGGAAGGATGGAAACCTGATGTGTTAAGTTGTTAAATTTCTTCTCATTATATTCGCCAGTTTTTTCTAAAATCCCTAAAGTTACACATATGCATGACTGTATACTTCCTATTTTTTTAACTTTAAGACCCTCTGATATTTAATATATAACTTAGTACCTCTCTAGTTCATCCATCTAAACAACTCAGCTTGAAGTATTTTGATTGTAAATTCCTATCAGACATTGCAACGAAAGCAGTGCAGAATTTATTCTTCCTACGCACATTCCTTTCCTGGCTTGGGCAAAATCATTTTTAATATACACATGCAAATCGAATGTTGGACCGTCTCAAAAACATGCCTTTCATGGACTCCCTAATGACTTATTTCTGCTCAACATGTCGTCAAAATGTTTGTATTGGAATCTGGATGCCATTGTGGAGGTGGTCACCCTAAATAGTGAGAAACGTATATTGGCCAATGTTTTCACACCGTATATCTTTATAAATTGCGATGATGAGGCCATTTCGTTTTGAACCAGAAAGCGCTGCAACACGACAGACAATGTGTGTATAGTAATAGCGAACTTATAAATACTAAAATTCTCCGTAAGATGAAAGTAGATGTAAAAATTGGAAATAATGCATGATGGCATTGCAGTTTCATATCCGCTCATAACACATATATATGAGTTTGATCTTTTAACTTTCAGGTCAATAATAGCCATTTATATTATTCATAGAGAAATGCAATCGCAAGGTTGAATAATGCCGTATAACTACTTAGATATGTGTCAATGTTTAACGACCGTGACTTTCCACAGAAATGAAAGTAGAAGTAAATTAAAAAGAGGAAAATCCGCTGGAATGAGACTTTGAACACGCACTATTCCAAGACGCGCTAACGTGTATCATAAAAGATGCAGGTGTGAGGACTGTCGCAGTTCATACCCTCATTGTATTTGCACGTTTTTCCAAGTTCTTATCCTTAAATGCAATTTAAGAATGAAATTATGTTGTATATGAACAACCAGGTTAACACTATCTCGATTTTTATTTCAGGCTGCCATGAAGGAGGATATTACCCTGAAAATACAGGACAGATCTATTGTATTAATGTACAACATGAAAATTTTATAATACGTATGTCCATTTCGCATAAATCAATTTAAGAATATTGTATTCATAAATTAATAATATATATATATTTTTCAAAACCAATAAATAGATTGTATATATTAGAATTGCTTTGATTTTCTAGAGCATTTTTAAGGTCATCTGAATTTTAAGCCACTTCGGCTTCATTGTATATCCGGATTCACATTGTCGTCAATGTCTTGTGATTATGTTTTTTCTCTGGAAACCTTGTCTTGCGAGAACTTCCAATATTACACAACATTATGTAGTCTTTGGCATTACGATGACATCCATTTCTAGAGTCGGTAGGGATGTTTATGCACACCTTCTTTGAAATGTTATCGTCTTCCCGGAGTCGTTTGTCAAACAAGAAATCTTTTCAACATGTACCTTCAGTTATTTGGGAAAACAGTGTTTTATCTTCCTAAGCTGCTGTGGATAGATCCTATTCCATTTCTATGCATGCTGGTTAGGCCAGGAGGCCGGTGCTGATTAGTAAAACAGTCCACCATGTGTTGGCATGACAAATGATCCACGTTGGTGTAACAGTATATGACACATCCATTGATATGTTCACAATGCCCCCTCTCTCAATCTCACTCCTGCTCTCTCTTCTCTCCTCTCATCATCTTTAACTTCACCGATCATCTCATGTCTCTCTCACTCTCTTCTCTCTTCTCTCTTCTCTCATCTCTCTTTCTCTCACTGTTCCGTAGTCTCGAGTCAGTAGATTTACCCAAGGTTCCTCAGTCGATACTGAGGAGCTGGATCTAAAGTTTAGACTCGCAGCTCACTTAGAGTAAGTTACATCCGTGCTCTATTATAACTCCGAATTGTTGACCACGTTCTCTCCATCTCTGTAAATGTCCTTCGCATCTTTATCTTCTCGCGGAAGTTCCGCTTTGGATTCGAACTGGGCTCGCTTGAAAAACGGGCACTCCCGGGTTTTTGCAATAGATGATGACTCCTGATTGCATAAAATTATCGTCTAAAATTATATTATTAGTTAACGTCTTGACTGTAATACAACGCAAAAAGTCTATGTGTACCATCTGTTCTTTCGGACAAGAATTATATTAGAAACCATGGCTGCAGGATTTGGGCTCTGTTCTCGTTTTCCAATAGGAGGCGTCTACATGATCTGGCGAACAGGAGGGGCTGATCTCAGCGTTGATTCTGTGCAGTACTTTATAGCTTCTACCCAAGTAATTAGGGAATTCATAGAAAGTATGTCTTGAAATTGAATGAGCAGCTCTGACTTCTGAGTTCTCTTTACTGAGATAAGTTGTTTGGGTATAGAGTTCTTGTACATGCAGAGGTAGAACTTCCAGACTCCGTTATCCAACTTACAAGATTGCAGGGAGCATTCCTTTGGGATTTGAAGTTAGATGGCCTCACGGGTTGCTCGTTTTTTTAATTTGGTGTAGTGAAAGGAAATCTTGGCCCAGAATTTATTGGTGATGTGTTTAATGTCGCCAGATAAAATGGTTGAATGACTAATATTCATCGATCACTTGAAAGAAAATTCACAATATTTGGTATTCTTTCAGTGGCTAAACCTGTCAACTCTCTTAAGTGACCAATTTGTTCTTCTACTGCTGATTGGAATTCTCGGTATTTTGCCTCATATGTGTCATAGTACTCATTGTAGATTAGAGCGAACCGAGCATAGACTGTCATCCGAAATTATTGGATGGTCAAATGTTATGTTATAAAATCCGTTGTCCCATGTTTCACCTGCAATTCTCCATATCAGCAAGGCTTGATCTCCCACCATCTCTTGGCTTGTGAGATGGCGGTTAGAGTTTCCCGAGTTTGTGCCTGGTATGTGAATTTACCACCTCCTTGCGGTGTCAGAAGTGCATCTTGATAGGACACCGAGGAAATGATTTGGGCTATCACAGCATCAGCATATTGTTTCTCATCTACTTCACTCTTCTCTCTCTCTCTTTCTGACTCTTTCTTCTTCAAATTCTAACTCTATCTTCCCTTCCTATACCTCTCTCTTCCTCTCTTCTGTACTAACTATTAAACACGCTGTCACTTTCTAGTAGGTCGAACAGTCTTTGATACGATCCCTGATTCGACGCTGCTTCGATAGGAGAGCGGGAATACGGTTTGGCAAAGTGTTTTGGAAATTTCCCTGTTTTTGGTCTTTGAAGATCCCTATCCTACTTTTAAACAAGCTGACCTGTTGTTTTAAAATATGTTGAATATGTTCAATAACAACAGCAACTACTTCAATGTAATATTTTTATTGTTTTGAATATAGAATGGGCCGCATATAATCAAATAAACACGAAATGAGGTTTCGTCAATATTTGTAACATAAATGGAATTGTAATTGTTTCATGAACTAACAATGTTGCATTACCAAGATTGCTAATAGGGGAATATTTGGCAAGTGCTCACTGTAACGCTCACACCTTGGATACGAGCGGGGATAGACATGGAATGTAGTTGGGACTTTTTTGAAACCTACCTACATTATACGAGGGAAATATCACCAGTTTTGTCCACTTATTGCCAGCTCTCTGTTGTTGTATGTTCATTTTTTCTCCCGTATTTGTCCTCCAGACGGTCAAGTTGTCTTTGCTACATAATATCTTTCGGAATTTCAATCCGTGTGGTCTCACAACATCCTCTAGCAAGAGGGTCACCCAAAGATTTTGCAGGGCAACGATTTTCTTTCGCATGCAATCCAATATACTTTTACTTGGGGGGTATTTTCTTGATTTTTTTTTAATTAAAAAATACAAAACTTTCTGTGGAGCATTCTTCTGATATAATATTCATGCAGGTGGCTGGCATATTTGGAACGAAAAGAAATGGTAAAGGCAAAGATAACGAACACTGAAAACAAAGATCTCGTAAGTACCTAAATAGAAATACAAAAACAAGAGTTGGGCAAAACAACGGAGACCAAACTGGACTACAGATGTGGGATCAGGTGCCTAGGAGGAGTAAAGCATCCACATAACTTCCGAAAAGCGCGGCAAAACTAGGTAATAGTAGTATACATTAATAACAAATTTCAGAAATTGAAAATTTTGCTGGAGGGTATATAACTACGGAGATGTAAAAGGATAATTAAATCCACAAGAAGGTTTCAAAACTACGGTAAACAAACGACAACTAACTTAAAAATATCACCCCACTAAATTGTCATTGAAAATGGAGAAAGGTCGAGTTAAAAATTTAGAAAATCTTCCTCAGTAAATCTACTAGATGACAAAGAATATGTTGAGTTAGTTTTGCGAAACAACTTTCAATTTTAAATGTAGTCAGTATTGCTAGTTCATAACAGATGTAACTACAAACGTACTGACCTTTATTGAATAAGTCGAAATCGAACTGCCCTCAATAATTTTACTCTGTGAAATTGTTCTGGACTGCATTGTAAGAAAAACTTTTGTAATACGGGATTTCTAATGCCTTCTAAAAAATTCAAAAGTAAACTAACCAATACAACATAAGTTTTCATGTTTCACTGTTGTTTGTGTTGTGTAACAAAAAAAATCGATCACACCTTTCTCATGAATGATTTAAAGTTATTCATTTTGAATATGCAAACTACGTTTTTTAAAGAAACACAGAACAATATTCCCAAACGCCCGGGGGAACGAAAAAACTTGCAATGTTTCGCGTGTATTAAAATCTATGCCAGGAAAATATGAAAAAACATAATTATAATCAAAAAATTCATTTCGCATAAGAAATAATTAGATTTTTGAATTATAGCCACACATTTTTTCTCAATTGCATATCTGAAACTACTATTTAACTCAAATCTTCGTCATACGGGCGGCTCTGCCAGGATACTTGAATTCCCAACCATTGCCATGGAGCACCGGGTGTTACACTGCACGTTTCATACTTACTAACAGGTGAAAAACGATAACGAAATCAGTGAATACCTTGGGTAAGTCCCAACAGAAATACAAATACAGACCTTGGAGGAGAAACAGGATACCTGAGATAACACAAAGTGAAGGTTTTTAGAAGAGTACCATCCGTCGACAAGATCACATGCCGTGAGTCAGTCACAAACATGAACACTGTTGAAATCCCTAGCAAAACAAACTTGATTGTAAGTTTGCCTGACTTCGATTCTAAACCCTGATCAAAGTTATATAGAATCAGACTCTTGCGTATTTTTGAGAGGCAATATACATTTGAGATGTATCAGGATGATGTTGATGTTGCTCATAAATATGGGAAGTTGACAGAATGGACAAGGTGTATTCAAAGTTAATAACGACAAAAGTAGTATTAAACTCACAATAATTTTTACCGTTCCTAGCTTTTCAAAGGAACAAAAGCTTCAAGATTCTCAAATTTGACTACGCTGGGCGAGGAGTAGACAAGCAAAGAAGAAATGATGGGAGGTACGAATGACATATCATTAATAAAGGATCGATTATTCAGTATTTATTTTGGGGTTTTAAGTTGACTCATCAATAATCGTATCTTTAGCTGAAAGGCAACGCACTGCACTGTTACACACGGGAAAGAGAAAAGAGAGCAAGGATAGAGGAAAGGACGACAATAAATTGCCAGTAAGAGGAAAAGGAAGAAAAGAAACCGAAAATGAAGGAATATTTCTCACAGGGAGCCCCGCCCCAAAACACTGGCTGAAGATCCAAAAACAAACAGGAAAGAGAGAGAGGGTTGTATACTAAATCCCAGGTCCCACAGAGGAGTGAAAAGGACATTGCGAACCAGAGTTCAGAAGCGGCACGTACCGTGAAGCAGGCAATGGAATAAAGAGAAGCCAGCAACGGTTTATAGACCAGGAAGGCGGAATAAGATCCGAAAAAGTGAAGGAAGGTTCATCACATGGCATCTGCAAAAAGGTAAGAAGAAAAAGAAAAGAACGGAAAGGAGAAAGATGTTGCATATAACTCAACATGTACAGAAGAGGGGCTTAACAAAAAGATGACAAAGAAGAAACGAAGGAGGGTACAAAAGATGGGCAAAGAGAGCACCAGAAGGGGAGGTTAAAATAAGGATGCAGGGAAGAAACAGAAGGGGAGGTTACAAAAGAAATGCAAAAAAACAGAAGGGGAGGTTACAAAGATCGCAGAGAAAGAAACAGAAGGGCGGTTAAGATCATAAGGAGAAAATAAGGTTCAAGCAAAGAAGAAACGAGAAGGGAAGATTACAAAGATGGCAAAGAAGAACAGAAAGGGGATGGTTACAAAAGATGCAATAGAAAAAACAAGAAGGGGAGGTACAAAGATGCAAAAGAGAAAAACAAAAGTGGGGAGGTTACAAAAGATGCAACAGAAGAAACGAAGGGGAAGGTCCAAAAGATGCAAGAGAAGCACAGAACGGGAGGTTACACAAGATGCCAAGAGAAGAAAACAGAAGGGAAGGTTACAAAAAGAAAAGAACGACAATATGGTAAATAATTTGTTGATAATACGGTCAAAAAGTTGCGCTCCTTCAAGCTGTCAATATTTTCGTTAGGAGTTACAGATCAGGGCGCTTGGTAAAATATTTTACTCGGTCCCGCAATGTATCTTTGTAGGTTTGGAATCCAGTATGGTACGATAATTCATATTCGTTACCGTCTCAGTTGATGGGATAGTATTAGAGTGTTTGAAACTGGAAATACATGATTTGAAGGATTTTCATTCTTTGAAAAGAGCAGATTGAGAATGTAATGGTGGAGTTCTCTAATGCAGTTGTAATAAAATTAGATCCTTACTTTTGTTCAAGCTGTCACTGAGATCAACATTCCTATAACAATATCTAATTCTTTGAGTTAGTTCTTGGTTTACGAACAAAAGAAGGATAGAGGGACTATTTTTGTTTGAAAATTTGTGTATAACGGATTTCAATATTCTTAATACTTTTATCATAACTTCCAAAGTATTGTTTTCCATTATCTCGTCGGAAAACACTACTTTTCTTGTTCGATACAAATTGTGAGAGTACTGATAGTCTCCTTACCTCTCTCATAGACACGAACTATAAATGTAGCGTAGATTTGTAAGACATTTTGTAAAATAAATCCAAAATCCTTTCCATTTTTCTGATTTTCCACGCTTTTTTTACCACAGAAATTATAATGTTTTTTCTTCCGATGTGGCGACCTTAGACGGTGGCAATTTGTTTATATATCATGATCGTCTGTCCAACCATCAAAATTACCTGACATCAACTGTGGAATGTTTTCTTGTCATGAAACTTTTCCCAAGAAGTGTTATTCAGAGTTTTCGCACCATTCGTAAACTTTGTTTTTCTGACGGGCCTTGGCCGTGCTTATCTGTTGTTTCGTGTTTAGTC